>CACSLK010032525.1:12711100-12726751 GCA_902706635.1 Striga hermonthica | reverse complement strand
TATATATTTTAAACTTTGATATTAAATTAGATACAAATAAAGTTTATGTTGAATAAATTTTGACAAAATTTGACTTTCATATACTGTCTGAATAGGATTGTAATTCTTACAAAATTTAAATTAATAACAACAAAATATGTTGTTTCAATATAGTTGACTTAAATTTAAATTTTATTCTAGATGTTAATTAATTCATAATTATTAGTCATAATTTTGTACGTTTTGTTGGTTTTTCTGAATGAGATATAAGACCCTCTCTGCATTAGTTGTATATAATGTATTTTAATTTCTTACTTTATTAATAAAATCTTCAACTGAATACACTTATAAAGTCTAATATCTAGCACAACAGGCTCTCTCTAAAGCTTGACAAAATAATTACATTAAGGTTATCTAAAGTCGTATCTTTTTCGACTCTACTTATTAGCAAAGTATCCTTTTCAACTCTACTTATAAGCAAAATAATCTTTCACAATAAAGGTCTTATTACGCATCATTACACAACTTTTTGGTTAGTTGTTGCAGCTTTTTACATATATTATGTCTACTATTTTGACATTGCCTCTAGATCCTTTCTTATTATCGTTATTATACCTTATTTGCACTATGAATTCATCTTCTTTAAATATGTGAAGTTTCTTTAAATATGTGAAGAGAAGAGTTCCATAAAAGCTGAACACTTATAGTAACTCCATATATAAAGATATTATATTTTAACATAGAAGGTGATGCAGACCCTAGTAAGATATTGTCCGCTTTGGGCTACTTTCGCCACCCGCACGACTTTGTTCTTGGCTGGGCGTCAATACACACCCACCAAAACGCGTCTTACTAGTGAAGGTATCCACATCCTCATATAAGGCCTGCTTGGTTTCCTTTCAAAATTGATGTGGGATGCGCTGCATCATCCACCCCCCTTGTGGGCCCAGCGGTCACCGCTGGCACATGGGCTGGCTCTGATACCAACTGATGTAGCGCAACGTACGAAATAGGGATACGAGATAAAAATCTCAAGAGAAATATTTTTTCTGTTCAATAACATTCGTTCCGATCCCAAATACAAGCAGGAGAATAAATAGATTTTTCAACTTCTAAGTTCCCTAACTTGCTAGGTAAGTTAATAATTATTTTCCTAATAAACTAAACAAACGAAATAAAGAATAAAAGCATAACAAATAATAATATTAAATAAGGATAATTAATCATATTAAAACCGGAAGCCGATCGTGTTTGTCGAGAAAGGCCATTGCGAGCTCGTCTCCATCATCCTCCCCCAGTTGAGGAGGATTCGCCCTCGAATACGAGCCGAGCTCGTGTCCGTAAGAAGTATCGCCCAGAAATGGTACCAAATGTTCCACTGTGAAAACGTCTGAAACACTAATATGGGATGGAAGCCGCAGGTGATAAGCATTCGGAGTAATCTCCTCGATAATCTCGACAGGCCCAATCGTACACGCCGCCATCGTGTTGTACTCATGAGCGGAGACAGCCCAAACGAAATCTCCCACTTCGAATTCAACAAGTCGTCGCATGGCGTCCGCAAGGCGTTTCCTTTGCTGCTTTTTGTCGGAATGTGTGGCGTCGGTCTCCCCATCGTCCATAGCTACCTCAAAATTACCCCCGTTGAAGATATCGACATCCGTATGCTCGATAGAGTCCTTTCCTCGTGCGGGGCTGGAATCTGACTTGCTCGTTTCAAAAGCTCGGACATCCCTCTGGACTTCGCTTGAATTTATATAGCGCCTATTCGGTTTACCCTGCCAGGAATTAATTTCCCCGTTAATTCACTGATTTGATGCTGCTTTTATATGTAGTCGTGAAGAGAATGCTCCTTTATGTCGAGCATCTTGAAGAAGATGATTTGCAGTTGTGGCAGTAACAACCAAAGAGTTGAACCGACTGATAAATAACCTTATAAGCTGCACATCGTCCTCATTTAGAAATCAGGGAACTAAAGAAACTGCATGACTTAACAATAAACATAAGTTCGTGCATATTGTTACAGTTCTTTCAAGATTGGAAGTAGAGGAGCAACCATCTGAGGGTCCCATAAATTCCTTCTGAATGACCCCCACTAACGTATTTAGGAAAAGATCCTTCTCATCTTGGCAGACATCAGGAACAAAATAGTGAAGAGTGGCAATTAATTTTATTAGTAAGGATGTCCGCTGATGGTCATAGGATGCGCGAGGTATTTCCAAAATTCCATCATATGCACATGGTGAAAAATCAGACGAACACCAACCAGACAAGAAATCTCCATGTGGGAGTAGAAAGATTGCTGCCAAAGTTTCAGAAAAGCTCAACATGACAAATGAACAACAATTTGAATCAACAAAGAAGACACCAGACAAGCGCATTGCATTAAGTTCCAGTTGCGCTTTTGAAAAAACTACTAGAGATGTTGGATCATCTTTGTCATAAATGAGAGCAAGAAGAACATGCTGAAATTCCACGTATGCCTCCGGGTAAGCATCCAGCGCACACGACGTGAGAGATAAAAATAGAACATGCGAGGATGCAACTCCCGACACCTGACGAGATGGAGACGGGTGTAACACAATCCGAACCCCGTCACACATGAAACTATAAGTGTTAAGGCGGCCGTCATGTGTAGCCGACCTATCAAATTTCCATGGTCGGCCCAACAAGATATGATAAGCGTCCATGGGCACGACATCGCACCACGCCGAGTCCTTATACTTAGCCCCAATCGAAAATGTCAATAACACACGTCGGGCGACAGTGATAGAGTTTCCACGTTGAATCCATGCCAATGTGTATGGATGAAGGTGTGGTTTGACAGATAAATGAAGGCGCTCAACAGCTTCTTGGGCCACCACGTTCTCGCATGAGCCTGAGTCGATAATTAAGCTACAAACCCGACCATTTACAGTGCATGTGGATTCAAAAATGTTGTTGTGCTGGGCTGAATCGTCGGAAGCTACTCGAGGAGATAAATAAGAGCGGCGAAGGACAAGAGCATGACCGACATCGCCGCACAAATGTTCCTCCGGTGTCTCGGGTTCTTCGTCAAAGATAGGGACCGAGTCATAAACATCACCGTCATCCATATCATTCCCAGCCCCGGCAATTAAGGCCCGCGCACCACCCCGGCGAGGACAAACAGCCTGTCTATGGCCCGATTCCCCACACGCGAAGCAACGCATGCCATTGCCCTGACGATTTCCCCCCGCTACAGCCTGTGAGACGGTGCCTGCTACAACTGGAGATGAAGCCGCTGTTGCACCTCCGCCAAGGCCCGGCCCGTTGCTGCGATCCGTTTGCTGGCCCGCCCCGCTTGATTGATGGCCCACTACTGTACCCAGTGAAGAGCTCGTGCGCGGTGACTGTGAGACAGCCGGGCCTGCCCGACGAGCCATTTGTTGCTCCACGAGCAGAGCACGTTGGTGAGCATCAGAAACGGTGGCCGGCGTAAATAGGTTCAAGGTGTCCAGAATCGCCAATCGCAGGCCACCAATATAACGAGACACCAATTGTTCATCCGTCTCTCGTATATCAACCCGGTTGAGAAGTCGGTAACATTCATCGGTATAATCATCCACAGATCTGCCTCTTTGCTTTAGATTCTGAAGCTGTTGATACATGATACGAGTAAAATTGAATGGGAGAAACTCACGTTGTAAATACTTGCGAAATTTGGCCCACGACGAAACCTTTAACTTTCCGAGGCGCCGTCTCGTTTTCTTATGATTTTGCCACCACGCGGCCGCCCGACCACGCAGACGTGTGGCGATGAGGCCCACCCGACGATCATCTGGGACGTCCTTGTACTCGAGGATAGAATCGACGGCGGCCATCCAATCGAGAAAATCTGCCGCATCGAGACCGCCCGCAAACTCTGGAATATCGATTCGAAACGAGGCCTCCCAACGTTGGTCGCCGAACCGATTGTCCTCCCGCTGAGCCCTGGGGTCTCCAAACGGATTCACATCTGACAAGGTGTCACCGTCGTCTTGGTCCTCTTCGCCGAACCGTGGTGGCGAACATTGGCGGGGTGCCCCGCCGAATCCCCGTCCGCCTCGACCACCGTGCTGCCCCCCGCGACTGCCACGCCTGCCGGTCATGTCGCGGTTTTCGTGCTCGCCGTGCAGTCCGGTGTTGAAAGCCAGCGTTAACTCCTCGATCCTCGAAGTGAGGTCAACCATCAGACGGTCTGACGCATCACACCGGCGCATCAGAGCCTCGATCGCCGCGTCCCGTCGATCGTCAACATCATTCCGTTTCGGAGGCATCTCGGATCGTAGCTGGCACATGGGCTGGCTCTGATACCAACTGATGCAGACCCTAGTAAGATATTGTCCGCTTTGGGCTACTTCCGCCACCCGCACGACTTTGTTCTTGGCTGGGCTTCAATACACACCCACCAAAACGCGTCTTACTAGTGAAGGTATCCACATCCTCATATAAGGCCTGCTTTGTTTCCTTTCAAACACGATGTGGGATGCGCTGCATCATCCACGATGATGGAGACGAGCTCGCAATGGCCTTTCTCGACAAATACGATCGGCTTTCGATTTTAATATGATTAATTATCCTTATTTAATATTATTATTTGTTATGCTTTTATTCCTTATTTCGTTTGTTTAGTTTATTAGGAAAATAATTATTAACTTACCTAGCAAGTTAGGGAGCTTAGAAGTTGAAAACTCTATTTATTCTCCTGCTTGTATTTGGGAACGGGACGAATGTTATTGAACAGAAAAAATATTTCTCTTGAGATTTTTATCTCGTATCGCTATTTCGTACGCTGCGCTACATCAGTTGGTATCAGAGCCAGCCCATGTGCCAGCGGTGACCGCTGGTCCCACAAGGGGGGGTGGATGATGCAACGCATCACACATCGAGTTTGAAAGGAAACGAAGCAGGCCTTATATGAGGATGTGGATACCTTCACTAGTAAGACGCGTTTTGGTGGGTATGTATTGAAGCCCAGCCAAGAACAAAGCCGTGCGGGTGGTGGAAGTAGCCCAAAGCGGACAATATCTTACTAGGGTCTGCATCAGAAGGCATTAAATTAAGTTATACATAAGAAGCACACACACATCATACCCACACAATTTTGCATTTCTCAATAAATACAAACTAATAAAATCTACCATGTGACCTACTAAAATCTACCATGTGATCAACTTCTGCAGCTATCCACAACTATACAATTACTCAATGATATTTTTTCAATTCCTGAAGGAACTCCATAAACTTATTCAACATACCCAAGAATAATCTATATGTGAACAGACACCAAAATAAATTAAGGCCTTAGTAGTCCTAATTTCGTATGTCTTGTTTCCAAAGTCAAATCCCATCTTCAACAGGAAATTAGTTAGTAGTGTGTTATTATTCATTTGATGATCAGAAGCTTTGCCGGTATGGTATTTCAATATTTGGCTTTGCTCAGCGGAGATCGCATTGAGAAATAGTTTGGCAACTTCCTTAATGGTAGACCAATTATTTCTTCATTACTTTGCGAGATCCATTCATCTGTTGGTGCAAAAATCAACTCCAGCTCCTCTGTTGGTACAAAAACCAACTCCAACATCGACAAATTAAATGTGTAAATAAGTAGAAGTGTAACACCCCGTTATTTTAATAGAAAAATAACGAGTTATTTTTCCAAAAATCAGAGTTAAATTTTCGAAAATAAAATTAAAAATCTATTTAACGGGCGCTACTCCAAACAATACACATATCAACAGTTAAGGTTACACTTAACAAACGGGGAAACAACTATCCCAACCATAATTTATCTCAGGTTAACATTCAAGGTACTTCAATCGATATTTAAACACATAAGATAATCCGATAGTCATAAAACTATCAAATCCCAAGTTCATATTTCAAAACAAAACATGGTTCAATTTCCAAAAAACAATATTAATCATACTAACAAGAGATAGATACTAGATAAAAGCGGAAGCAAGTAAAACAGTTCATTAGCACATATATATATGACCCGTCTCGCTCGTCCTTCGCCACAACCACCAGCTCAACCTGAAAAGAGATATAAGAGTGGGGGTGAGCGAACACTTGCTCCCGTGGGAATACCATGCAGTATAATCAATATAAAGACTTAAAATCATAATCGCAGCATGAACACAAATCGACTAGTCTACCCTCCCTAAACACAGCCACGCTCATGTGATCACACCTAACCTATCAATCTCGGAAAAAGATGGTAACAAGCCGTCCCCACGAAAAAGACAGGAGCCGTCGATACGAAAAAGATGGGAGCAACCGCAGACGTACCGTCACACGGATTAAGCTCTCTAAAGGCTGGAGTTAGGCCTCATAGACTATCGGTTCACACGCATACATTGATTATCAAGCCAAGCATTTATAGAAATTAACATACATGGTAAGGTTTATCAACACCCACCTGATTAGTAGCAATAGATTAATCGCGAGATCGGTTGTAGGTAGGCTGAGGTTCGACTCCTCACACCTGCATTTTTATTTAAGATAATACTTCAAAAATACTTATCTTGAAAATCGGGAATTCAAAACGAGAACTCATATTTAATCGCAAAATCGTCGACTAAGTAGCTCGTGGAAAATTCTCGTGGAATTATGGAACATTGACTTAACTCGGACCAAGTATGGGAACATCACATAATAATCAACTTATGGTTGACCAAGTCAACAACCAATCAAAGGTCAACTGAGGTCAACGGTTCAGGGAAACGTCCGAGAACCGGGGTATTAGATCGGGTTATCTCAAGATCAACCCGAGTTTGACTTAAAAATTTAAACATATATAAAAGACTATCAGGAAACATCAATCAGGAAAGATCATGCCAAATTTCACACTTTAATCTATTGAACAGGATTTTTGTAAAAATCGACATGTGAAGCACGTAATCATGATGTCTAAGCAATTGAATGAGTCACGATATAAATTTTGAACACATAATAGGGCATGCTGAATGAAGTAAAACTACCAAGTTTCAGCTTCAACACATAACCATGTGATTTTACAAAATTAATACAATTTATTAACATAAAGGATTGCGAATTTAATGACTAATCAAAAGAATGATTTTGGACTTCAAAGTTTTATTACACATACTACGTTAGGCCAAGGACATAATATAAAACTTTCAGACATAAACAATGAACAGGTGAATTATGCAAATTGTTAAAAGTTTGAGCCAAAAACCTGATTTTAATAAAAACCTAACCTATTGAATCCAAATTTTTTTGGGATTTTTATTGTATAAAAAATCACATGAAATAAGAACAATAACCAAGTTTCATACATTTACAACAAGAATTCTATTTTACATAATTTTTCAAAGATTCTGCAGAAACAAACAATTAATTATTTATCCTAGCAATTCAACTCCAAAAATTATGAAATTTAGCACAAAAACGACACATAACACAGAAGCAACATATCCAAAATTCAAAATTTTTAGATCACTACACGATTTTTCATGCATTTAACAATTTTCAGAAATGGTACCGACTTTAAAAATGCATAACTCAGAAAATACAAATCCAAATTGCACAAGGCCAAAGCCATTGTGACCAGGACCTCTAAATGTTTCATAATCTAAGAGTTATCCACGAGATTAGTTCGAATGCTTAGGGTTTCAAATTTTTAACCTTAAGATCTCAATATTTTACAAAGCTTAATGGAGTTTAGCAATTTACTACCAAACATAATCAGAAATGAGCACATAATTACATGAATATAAATGGAGTTTAGCAATTTACTACCAAACACCAAGGGGAGTGGCGAACGTTCGGTCTCGAGCGGGGAAATCGTCCGCGTGAACGTGCTCGACGTTGAAGGCGGCTCGCACGGCGAAGATGGCGCCTCCAAGGACTCCTTGGTGCTAATGGACGTGTAAGGATGGCCGTGGAACAAAGAAATTAAGGATGGACTTTTGTTGGTGATTTATTTGCTTAATATTTCAAGAGTGAGAGTAAGTGGTTTTGAGGTGAAATATGCTAAGGGAAAGGACTAAGCAACATGAGAATATATGAGAGAAGGAGGATATAAAATCAAAGCTAATAAAAAGAGGAATAATAACATATCTTTATTATCCCACTTAAAGGCCATTAAGAGGTTAATTAACTCAGCCAAAAAAGGTCCCAAGGCTGTAGAAAGTTGATCCAAAATTCTCTTAATTAAGCTCCATGATGATTTGAATTTTGATTTAAAAAAATCACTCCAACATACCTTAATTTATGTCCATGCAAGGCCACGATTTGCATGGTTTTGTGGCTATTTTAGATGGTCACCACATGGAATAAAAATATTTCCAAGAGTTTGATTCTAAGTCCAAGGAAAAATCGACTTCAACTTTGGTTCAAGGGCTTGAGAGGAAGAATAATGAGTTTGGTTCGATAAAAGGTTTACGCGTGAAATCGAAACTCCAAACAACGAATGTTTAACCAATATCTGATGAGCATATATAATTATATTATCACTTAATAATATAATTTAAGCACATAATCAAAATAAATGTAATAATCGAGCCCGAATAAAATAAATCCGGATAAATAAAACAAATAATAATTATATAATTTCGGGGGAGAATCCAATGAGTCCACTCCTTAAAATGAGTCCTCTCCTTAAAATATATGTTAATTAAATAATAAAATAATTATTAGTTGACTCCGGCATTGACCGTTGACTTCCGGCGTTGACCGTTGACTTCCGACATTGACTTCCGATGTTGGCTCCGGCGTTGACCCGTTGACCCCTAGTATGCATCATATGTATGAAGTAAATATGCATCCAGTACCATACATTCAATATGAACTAAATATGCATGGGATATGAATTGCACATGCAGTCCTTATGAACTAAATATGCACCAATAATATCAACTAAGTATGCACCTGTTATGAACTAAATATGCATCTGTTATGAACTAAATATGCATCATGAATGAACTAAATATGCAGCGAAAAATATGCAATAAAATGTGCATTTTATATAGGTAATTATGATGCATATTTAGTTAATTTATTATGAATATTTAGGTAATTTATGATGCATATTTTGTTAATACGAAATGCATACTTGTTATATTTAAATTAAATATATAATAATATTTATATAATTAATTTATTATGCATATTTACTTAATTCATGATACATATTTAGTTCTTACGAAATGCATATTTAGTTCATGAACAGTGCATACCTATTTTATTTGAATTCCAATCATAAAAATTTGATTGTGTTATTAATCAATTTAAAATTAAAATTAATTATATAATAAAAATCATTAATTATTATATTTAATTTAATTGTATAAAATGCATATTTTATTGCATATTTTCGTACCATATTTAATTCATTCCTGATGCATATTTAGTTAGTAAAATGTGCATATATAGTACATAAACAGTGCATACATAGTTGATATTACTGGTGCATATTTAGTTCATAAGGATAACATATATAATTCATTTATGATGCATATTTAGTTCATACTAAGTGCATACCTATTTTATTTGAGATCCAATCATAACAATTTTTTTGTATTATTAATCAATTTAAAATTAAAATTAATTATATAATAAAAATCATTAATTATTATATTTAATTTAATTGTATAAAATGTATATTTTATTGCATATTTTCGTTGCATATTTAGTTCATTCCTGATGCATATCTAGTTAGTAAAATGTGCATATTTAGTACATAAACAGTGCATACATAGTTGATATTACTGGTGCATATTTAGTTCATAAGGATAACATATATAATTCATTTATGATGCATATTTAGTTCATACTAAGTGCATAGCACTGATGCAAATTTTACTTCATACACAATGCATACTAAGAGTCAACGGTCAATGTTGAAAGTCAACGCCGGAAGTCAACGATCAACGCCGGAAGTCAACGGTCAACGCCGGAGTCAACGGTCAACGCCGAAGTCAATGGTCAATTGTCAAAATAATATTTAAATAATTAAAATAATAAAATAAAGAAATAAGTAATAAAAATAAGGAATTATTATTTAATTGAAGAGTTAATCTTAGCCACACATAATGTACCAATCTACTGGCTAGGAATGAGTCTCACATTCATACTTTAAATATGTAGACTCATTGGATCCAATCCCTATAATTCCAAAATAATTTGGAACAAATGGAGCGCTACAATCTACCCACCTTAAAAAGAATTCCGACCTCGGAATTCGAAGACAAAATAAACTAACGAACTAACAGAAATACACAGACCTCCAAAACGATAAGTTAGGGAATCTCCCCCTAATCTCGGCATCCATTCCTCATGTCGCCTTGGACTCGTCATGTCGGCCCCACAACACCTTCCCAAAGCGGACTGCCCGTTTCCTCAGTCGATAGACACCCTGGTTCAAAATGACCACCGGTACCTTCTCATAGGTAAGGTCTCGCTCGACCCGCAGTTCGCCGAAGTCCACCAGGCAATCCGGGTCATGTACATCTCTACGCAACATCGAGACATAAACACAACATGCTCCCTGACAAATCTGGTGGTAAAGCTAGCCGATAATCGCAGTCAACGACTCGAGTAAGGATTTTAAAGGACTAACTGCACATGGCAGCGGATCCTCATTACCCCAAACCAAGGTATATCACACCTCTAGTCATACGAAAGGGGAAACTTGAATGGTACCATCCATATACCCGTTCGATACACAAAACACAAAACAGCTCACTCAAGGTGAGAAATCGCAAAACGCAACACAACTTACACTCACAACCTCAACAGGTCTCATAGTGCCTCGACCATGAGATCATCGGTCAACCAAACGTGGTTGTTATGGAGTTGAGTTTCAGCATGGTGCCCGGGTCACGCCAAAAACTTACCCACAATCTCGACACACTCGTGACTTCTTGCCGAAGCAATTGTCATGGTAAATGTGCAACCATGCACGACATATAGCCTTGCTATACTCATACTCACAATACACGATTCTACGATACAAACGTAGCCCCTCATGGATCTGTTTGCTAACAACACAAGTCCCCTATCTCGCCATCTCGACGAATTCTCTTATAGGCATAGGAAACCTATCGGTCACGCTTCCTCATCAACGCTATCGATCAAGGTGCAAATGCTGTACGGTGGAACTTGGAACTCTCGGTGGTCAAACCATCCCAAAGAAAAATAAATTGGAAGTTTGAGTTGTTAATGCACTGTCCTCTGAAAGGCGACACGCTCGCAGGCGCTGCATATGTGGGGCGCCAGGACGCTCACGTGCACCTATTCAAAAACCAGTCGCAAGGTCAAGGTTTAGCCATTCACGCTGGCCTGGGAGTTCCGTGTGTCTGGTGATGGCAGTTGCAGCTTGGTGTGAGTCAACGATCGGCTTGGCCACCACTTCGTGGCTACACCTAGTCAGGGTCGGTTTTTGGTTCAAGGTTTCAATAAGAAATTTAGTCCATGGTTTTTCGCAACATGAAAATTTTTCTGAATTGGAATTTCACATAGGCTAAAGTAATAGCAAGAAAAGAGTTTCCACCAAAATGTTTAGAAATGGGGTTTATTCCAAACAAAAATTTTGTTCTTACACAAATTCAAAAGTTTTAAGGTCGCAAAAATAGCAGGGTATAAAACCGAGTTCCAAGTCCACTTCATTTTTTACAACAACACACACTAACACGCAAAAGACCCAACGCTATCGACAAGCAAAAATCCTCAAAGAAAACGAATGCGGCTCTCCAATCAAAGATGGTACTAGGTCAGCGGCTCCTTCGAGACACCAACTAGTTAGCTCACTTCGGCTCTTCCGACTAACGACGTCGGCCATCACGTCAGCTCTTCCTCCAGTAGCTAATCGTGCCAGCAGTCCTGAACGAGCTCTACACATTTGCACTGCCTAGCGTTTACATCTCAAGGTCTAAGCGAAAGGCATTCTTTCATCGAAATGACCTCGACCACATCTTCGGTTATTTACGCTACGTCTCGGAGTTCTTAGATTATATCGTCGCTGCAGAATTACAGTCAGACATACCGTCGCAGTCGCCATTGCGTTGCGTAACACGGAAAGAATCACTATTTGATTACAGATATTCTCATTGGTTTCCAGAGTCCGATTTGATACGTCGATTCCTCGATTTTCGGTTAATGATACATCAGGTCTCGGATCGGTCTTCAGAGATTTTGCAGTTGTCTTCAGATGATTGGACAAGTCTTCACCCCGTGATAGTAGTTGATCCTCCTTCTTCGTCAATCGGTTAGGTTTATGGTTGTCGATGCGCAACATCTATGTTGTGAAACAGATCGGCTCCTCCTAGGTACATCCAGATGGTTGGTGCGCCTCGAAATGGTCCAAATCGTCCTCGACAACGATAAAGATAATTTGGTTTGGATGAATGGAATATCCAAACACAACTGAAAAGATGACATAAGACAAGCAGAAAGCCGGAAACACTTGTCTTAATTGGTACATCAAGTCTTAAACTTGATCTCGAAACTTAAGCGAACAAGAAACAAAGGTAAGGGTTTCCAAATGTGTTACAAAAGTGCAAGAAAGGGAAAGGTTTTTCCAGAAAACCCAACGAAACAAAAGAACGGGAGATTATTAAGGATTACCATGAAACGAATAATCCAAAGATAAGGGCAGCTCCAATGTTCTTACTCCAGGCTCCACTACCCTCATTAATAGATCCTTCATAATCTTTTAAGGTACAACACCTTCTTCGCAATCATTCACGACTTCAATTTCGGGAAACAACTTCCGACGTAGCATACAAGTCTATCTCCACAGGATAGATGACCGTCATTGGTCTTCAGGTTAAGATATCACAACGACTTACGACGACATCCGTAACTTCGAGTACACGAACTCGAAGTCACCGCAAACAAGATCATAAACTTTGTGACAAATAAGGCCTATCAGAGATCGAGAAGCTTGTCCTTATTCGTACACAAAGTCTCTAAGCAAGTTAGCTCCAAACACGAAAATTTACATAACAAGTTAAAAAAAAAAATACGGGAAACAGAAAATAACAGACATCACACAATTCAACTTCTCGATAAGTTGTCCACCCTTGCTCGGTTCATCCTCGATAATCATGCTAGCAATACCTAATCGATCATCAAAACTCCGGGCTTCGAACGATAACACATTCGAAGCACTAAATTCCAATCCTCACACTCCGATGATTGGATTCCACCACGCCTCCTCTGGTCCACTTGTCAACTGCCCTAGACGATCGAATGATCCCATACATTCGGGACCTCTTGGTTGTCTAATCTCGATGAGGCATCCTGACGTTGGTCACCAGAAAGCAATGGTGAATATATAAAAATCTCATCTATTGACGAGATAGCTCGCACCATGTGATAATTCAAAACTAATAGAGAGAAAATTTCTAGAGTTCACCACTGAACACTAGAATTCGAAATATAACAAAGGTGGATAGTCCTAAGCCCCATATATGAAAGACAAGACAACAAAACTCATACCTCGAGCTGGCGTGGCTGGACGAAGCTAGGGGTCATAACATAAATACATAAACAACTTTAGAAGCAGTTTACAGAAACATAAAAATTGCTCTGATACCATACTGTAACGCCCCGTTATTTTAATAGAAAAATACCAAGTTATTTTTCCAAAAATCACAGTTAAATTTTCGAAAATCAAATTAAAAATCTATTTAACGGGCGCTACTCCAAACAATACACATATCAACAGTTAAGGTTACACTTAACAAACGGGGAAACAACTATCCCGACCATAATTTATCTCATGTTAACATTCAACGTACTTCTATCCATATTTAAACATATAAGATAATCCGATAGTCATAACACTATCAAATCCCAAGTTCAAATTTCAAAACCAAACATGGTTCAATTTCCAGAAAACAATATTAATCATACTAACAAGAGATAGATACTAGATAAAAGCAGAAGCAAGTAAAACAGTTCATTAGCACATATATATATGACCCGTCTCTCTCGTCCTTCGCCACAACCACCAGCTCAGCCTGAAAAGAGATATAAGAGTGGGGGTGGGCGAACACTTGCTCACCGTGGGAATACCATGTAGTATAATCAATATAAAGACTTAAAATCATAATCGCAGCATGAACACAAATCGACTAGTCTACCCTCCCTAAACACAACCACGCTCATGTGATCACACCTAACATATCAATCTCGGAAAAAAGTTAGGTAACAAGCCATCCCCACGAAAAAGACGGGAGCCGTCGATACGAAAAAGATAGGAGCAACCGCAGACGTACCGTCACACGGACTAAGCTCTCTAAAGGCTAGAGTTAGGCCTCATAGACTATCGGTTCACACGCATACATTGATTATCAAGCCAAGCATTTATAGAAATTAACATACATGGTAAGGTTTATCAACACCCACCTGATTAGTAGCAACAGATTAATCACGGGATCGGTTGCAGGTAGGCTGAGGTTCGACTCCTCACACCTACATTTTAATTCAAGATAATATTTCAAAAATACTTATCTTGAAAATCGGGAATTTAAAACAAGAACTCATATTTAGTCGAAAAATCGTCGACTAAGTAGCTCGTGGAAAATTCTCGTGGAATCATGGAACATTGACTTAACTCGGACCAAGTATGGGAGCAGCACATAATAATCAATTTATGGTTGACCAAGTCAACAACCAATCAAAGGGCAACTGAGGTCAACGGTTCAGGGAAACGTTCGAGAACCGGGGTATTAGATCGAGTTATCTCAAGATCAACCCGAGTTTGACTCTAAAGATTTAAACATATATAAAACAGTATCAGGAAACATCAATCAAGAAAGATCATGCCAAATTTCACATTTTAATCTATTAAACGGGATTTTTGTAAAAATCGACATGTGAAGCAAGTAATCATGATGTCTAAGCAATTGAATGAGTCACTATATTAATTTTGAACACATAATAGGGCATGCTGAATGAAGTAAAACTACCAAGTTTCAGCTTCAACACATAACCATGTGATTTTACAAAATTAATACAATTTTTCAACATAAAAGAGTGTGGATTTAATGACTAATCAAAAGAGTGATTCTGGAATTCAAAGTTATATAACAAATACTACGTTATGCCAAGGAAAATATATAAAACTTTCAAACATAAACAATAAACTTGTGAATTATGCAAATTGTTACAAGTTTGAGCCAAAAACATGATTTTAATAAAACCTAACCTATTGAATCCAAAATTTTCTGGGATTTTTATTGTATAAGAAATCATATGAAATAAGCACAATAACCAAGTTTCATACATTTACAACAAGAATTCGATTTTACATAATTTTTTAAAGATTCTGCAAAAACAAAAAAATTATTATTTATCCTAGCAATTCAACTCCAAAAATTATGAAAATTTAGTACAAACAAGACACATAACACAGAAGCAACATATCCAAAATTCAGAATTTTTAGATCACTACACGATTTTTCATGAATTTAACAATTTTCAGAAATGATACCGACTTTAAAAATGCATAAATCAGAAAATACAAATCCAAATTGCACAAGGCCAAAGCCATTGTGACTAGGACCTCAAAATGTTCCATAATCTAAGAGTTATCCACAAGATTAGTTCAAATGCTAAGGGTTTCGAATTTTTAACCCTAAGATCTCAATATTTTACAAGGCTTAACAAACATAATCTTGTGGATCTCAATATATATAT
>CACSLK010032525.1:12700168-12711067 GCA_902706635.1 Striga hermonthica | reverse complement strand
ATAATATATATTATCGTATAAATTTAAATAACTCATGAAATCAAACATAATCAGAAAATGAGCACATAATTACATAAATATAAATGGAGTTTCGTAATTTACTACCAAACACCAAGGGGAGTGGCGAACGTTCGGTCCCGGCCGGGGAAATCGTCCGCGTGAACGTGCTCGACGTTGAAGGCGGCTCGCACGGCGAAGATGGCGCCTCCAAGGACTCCTTGGTTCTAATGGACGTGTAAGGATGGCCGTGGAACAAAGAAATTAAGGATGGACTTTGGTTGGTGATTTATTTGCTTAATATTTCAAGAGTGAGAGTAAGTGGTTTTGAGGTGAAATATGCTAGGTAAAGGACTAAGCAACGTGAGAATATATGAGAGAAGGAGGATATAAAATCAAGGCTAATAAAAAGAGGAATAATAACATATCTTTATTATTCCACTTCAAGGCCATTAAGAGGTTAATTAACTCAGCCAAAAACGGTCCCAAGGCTGTAGAAAGTTGATCCAAAATTCTCTTAATTAAGCTCCATGATGATTTAAATTTTGATTTAAAAAAACACTCCAACATACCTTAATTTATGTCCATGCAAGGCCACGATTTGCATGGTTTCGTGGCTATTTTAGATGGTCACCAGATGGAATAAAAATATTTCCAAGAGTTTGATTCTAAGTCTAAGGAAAAATCGACTTCAACTTTGGTTCAAGGGCTTGAGAGGAAGAATAATGAGTTTGGTTCGATAAAAGGTTTACGCGATTAAACCGAAACTCCAAGCAACGAATGTTTAACCAATATCTGATGAGCATATATAATTATATTATCACTCAATAATATAATTTAAGCACATAATCAAAATAAATGTAATAATCGAGCACGAATAAAATAAATCCGGACAAGTAAAACAAATAATAATTATATAATTCCAAAATAATTTGGAACAAATGGGGCGCTACAAGAAGAGCCTCCAAAAATAATAATAGTAATTATATAAAATGAACCAAATAAACAATACAAAAAACTAATGTGAATCTTGATCAAGAGTGGTGTAGAAACAAAATAGTGTTGCGTATATCCGCGTATACACTGTCAAGTGAGCTTCTGCAAGAAAAAAAGAGAGAGATATTACTACTTAACATATTTTATGCACTATAGCAATAACTTAGCTCAATCATTAAGGTTAGACGAAGAAAATCATCAAACCAGATTAGCCTATATCTATACAAACAAATAAAGAATGAAACAATAATAAAAACGGAAATTTATCATTGCCATCATGTTGCCACGGCTCTTTACATGGTATTTAAAAAAAAAAATTGTCAACCATGGTGAGAAATACAAAATCTTTTGGAGATGCTAATTACAAATTCAAGGGGACCGGGCATGTCGCAAACTTTCCAACACACAACACATTAACAACTACTGACTCATCCAAACAAAGAATTGGTCCAGACAAGAACAGGAGTCATGTTGCATTCCATCACCTAATTTTTTGCTAACCACTTGATAAAATGACAGAAAACCAATAAATCATCTAATATTTTAGTAGCATTTACCATCATTTCCAGATATGCAAAAAACATCACATATATTTAACATGTTAACACAAACAAGGGTATAAAAGAAGTTTCAATTTTATTACTTTCCAGTGAAAAGTTCAATAATAACATATAAGAGTTTGGAATACTATTGACAATATCAAAGTCTAGAGCAATGATGCTTGGTACAATACTCAACCACAATTTAAATGGATTCCTAAAAAGTTACAATGTGGACGAAAAAACCAGACTAAATTGGAGCAGAAAGTTTTACAAATGAAAAGTTACCTTTACCACAAGCTTTGTCTATGTACAAACAACGATCGCCAACTTCTACATTGTTGATAGATGTTTACGCAATATATATGTCCTCTGCAACCACAACCACCGAATGTGAACAAAATACTAATTTTCTTATGTATCTGTAAGAAATAACACTACCTTTTGTCAAAATCCTGCAAAAAAATAAAAAATTGTATATGCGCCTTTCAGTAATGGTTTGCAAGAAAATAAACAAACAAATAGATAATTGCCAAAGCAACTTGAGGTGTGGCCTATTCAGACTTTCAAAAGGAACTCAATTTATCTATTAAAAAGCATCCTTTACAAATGTTAATACATCCTTCAAGTTCGTACTCCATAAAATGACAATAAAATCTTACAAGATGTCCGTTCAATTCGAATAGATCTCGGGGAGTCCTAGTAGTTAAACCCAAGACAGAGTCTGATAAAAACAATTTGCTTTTCTTCCCCTCGGGTAGCGACCGCTGAAACAGGGCATTCGTCGGTTGGTTCCACAAAAGCCATTGGCTGAACACCAGCCAGACAAATCCTTAATTCGAAAGATTAGTTGATAAAGATAAATAATAAAAACATGTGAATACAGAACAAAAGAACAAGCAAGAAACGTTATTCATTTAGTTGGTGTATGTAAACATGTATAGTGTAATTATTAAAATATTGAATTGAATGCCTGTAGCTTATGTCTTCAATGGCATATCCATACCCACTATCAAAGATTTGCCTTCCAACATCTCTTAATAAGAAATTTAAATTTCAAATATATTAGCCGACGTATAAAATTTTCTTTCTGGAATATTGAGAGACCACCAATGAATTTTACCATCCTTCTCTTTTAAGTTTAAAGAACTGAAATATACTATTATGAATAACTAGAATTAGAACAAGGACTATTTGATGTATTAATGTAGCTCAGTCATAAATATCATCAATCTTCATCTGCTCTATTTCTTTCAAGCATGTTAGTATATGTGTGAATATATAGATATGGTTTTCTAGTTTTCTGTCATGTTTCAGTTTTTCTAGTTTTCTGTCATGTTTCAGTTACATGATGTGGATATTTAGGGATTCGCACAGTCCCTTCTTCCATGTTCTTGTAACATGATATGGATATTGATGGGCTATTATGTTAGTTTAAAAGAGTACCTGAACCCGTGTTGATAGGTATTCACCAGCAGTGCTTGCTGCTTGGGCCATTGAGAAGTATTCACCGGCACTATTCTGCACAGAAAGAGATGATTTTTCATGAACCAAGTGACTAAATACATTGATTTTAGGAAAAAAAATTAAATTAAAATAAAAAAGAAAGAAAGATAATTGATGATAAAAGAACCCAAAACTCAAGAGTAACTATATAGGAGGAAAATCTAAAAAATATAGTGTTTTACAGTAGCCGTAAAATGTTTATAGCCATATCTTGAGCTTCATTTTTAGACGTTGATCCCCTTCTGCTCTCCCGAAGTCTGATAACCTCAAACTCAACCTTCAGAAAAAGAATCCACTATAAGCTCATGAGGTCATCAAAATTTAATCACCTAAATCATATAAGAGTATCATCAGAAATTAGGAAATATAAATTTCATGAAAATATACTTCAGGATTTACTAATTCAATGCTCTCCATCAAATAAAATGGTGATAATAAAAAAAGGACTTCAAAGTAGCGTATTAGCTGCCTCATCAAATACCAACTAGATATTTCTGCACTTTTTTTTTTCATATTAGTTCTGTGAAGCATAGACAATACCCTAGACAGATTAGAATTTAGAGAACAATTTCCATAATCACATCTCAGTCAGCTTGTTTCTCAGTTGCTTAGCAATGTCATACTCCTTAAGATTCAGAGAACACTGCAAAAAGTGAAGTACTAACCCAATGAAGAATCTTGTTTTTGGCACCAAAAAGGGGAAAAACCTGCAAAACACTTGTTTTTATCACCAAACATGCACTCTTGTTGCCAAATCCAGCTCAAAGAAAAACATTAGAATATAAAGACACTCTCACTGTGCCCACAGCTACGATCCAATTCTGAACCAAGCCTTCATCAATACCTTTAGACAGCCAACCTACTTGAGCCCTCAACCTTCCACGTTGAGAAAAAGAAGGCGTCCCTCTCGCCATTATTTCTTCTCTTCATGAAATCCTTGAACAGTCAGACTTTAAAAAATCTAGTCGAGTTGTTCTTCGACATACCTCATCGGGATGTCAGTCATCACAGCCGGACCGTACATATCAACCATTGTCTTCGGGGTGTTGCTCGTCCTGAAGAAAGTGCCTCAGGCGCGCAGCGTACACGTTACCGACACCTTCAATTCTGTCTACTATCATCACCCTCTGCATCATCAAATCCACCAAGCTTAGTGAAATTATTTTCCCTTATGCAACTTCATCTAATTTGGAACTGTAAAGAATCTGGACATACCGGCCGTTGGTGAAAAGAAAAAGAAGCGAGCATCAATTTTCGTGAATGGCCGATGTATTCCAGACCTCAACCAACGAAAGAGCGA
This sequence comes from Striga hermonthica, assembly GCA_902706635.1. Lineage (NCBI taxonomy): Eukaryota > Viridiplantae > Streptophyta > Magnoliopsida > Lamiales > Orobanchaceae > Striga > Striga hermonthica. The sequence goes on along the minus strand of CACSLK010032525.1, from coordinate 12,706,729 downwards.
CTCTCCAATGAGAACTATCGTCCATCGATTTAAGGCTCACCGTAGGGACAAAATGAAATGACATTTTTCACGAAAACCTTCAGGAAGCAAAGCAAAAACAAAAATTACTGCCCAAAAATCAAATAGCAACAAAATCAACTCACAACTTAATTCTTTAAATAAATAAATAAATTCAGCACTAATATTACTAAACCATTTTACCAAATCCCTTTTGACAGTTCAGAAACCCTAAGGAAACATAAACAAATTAAGGGAAGAGGTTAAACTATGGAATGAGGTTGACTTGTTCTTAGACGTAATGAAACTCCACTCGCCTACCTTGACCCGCGAGCTACTGGAAATTTTGAGATGTGAATGTCGCACGTAGCGCCACCGGGCTGATTGTCGGGCCGCCATAGATTCCAAACATTCCAGGGGTTATCCATCTTCAATCCTCAACACCAACGCAGAAGCCTCACCAGTTCTTACTACTCTGTTTAATTTTATTCCAAAAGTAGAAGATCTTCGGCTGAAGAATGCAGGATTTTGGAAATTGTCGATTGTATCTCTGAAAGTCATTGTAGAAAATGCTCCAGAACAAAGAGCTTAAGATAAAGGAAATATGTGAGCTGAAAATATTAATGGATAAGAAAAAAAAATAAAACGTACTCATTCCTACGGAGAAGATTTTTTCGTGAAAGGAGGAGGAGGTGAAAAGATTTGATTTGCAAAGAATGAGACAAGTGGCAGGAATCGATAAATCTGCCGAGAACATCTCTGCTGCGTCCTCATTGACGCTGCTCAGGGAATGAGAGTGATAAGAGTAGTTTCTTGGGTAGGGTTTGTAAAAAGGGGGAGATGTTTCTGTCGCAATCTTGCGTGCGCGAGATTACTGAGCGCAAAGGAACAAAAGTCAAAAAGTAAATCAGATTTTCTGCGAAGCAAGTGGCAAATTAAACTGGATGCTCAAACTTAAAAAGCATAAAAAATGAGGGCAATTGAGGGGAATTGAAGTAATTGCCTATAAATTAGCCACTTGCCAAGCAATGGAATCCGCCACTTGTCGTCTTGTGAGGCCTCAACTATCTATATGAAAATATAAAAGGCACCATATGGTGACAAGTGGCTTAGTCCATGTTTGACAAGTGTCTAATTTTAGTGCAATTACTTAAATGGCCTTTTATTTTAAAATTGCTATACAATATTTTACACACATTTGGAGGGACAACAGTGTCAATTTAATGTCCTTAGTATTTTTGTTGTTTTTTTGACTTTAATGTCCCTGTGTATTACGCTTTTAGGGGGTGCATGCGTAATTTACCGCATTTCTTCTTTCTTGTTGGCCTTACTTTTGCTGGATTTCTTCCCAAAAAATTCGGTGCGACGTGCCGTAGATCTTCTGCGTCTTGACCGTTACTTTATCTATTCACGCAAGTTATTCTCTTTAATTTCCTTTCTCGCATGTACATTCTTCTGGCCTCAATTTTGACCCTCCATTTCTTTTTTCGGCCCTCTCTCTCTTTCCCAGCACAGTCAAATCATCGGCGGTAATACCGACTGGCCGGAGTTGTCACACGATTCAATCCATGTTCCCCAGGAGATCAATGGCCACTGTATTGTTGTCTTTGAACGACCTGTTGGTCAGATTCCAATAACTTCACTGTCCAGGAAAACCCTAGCGACCCAATTTAGATCGTCGCCCCCACCTCAGCCTTCTGAGACCAACATCCCCCGTACATTGTCGGGGAGATCTTTTCCCTCTTTGGCCCATTCTAACTCCAGCCTCGGCCGTAATTCGGCCTGCGTCCGCCTAAGCCAAACCCGCGGCCAACACTGTCTTCTGACCGCTCTAGACGACCAACATGGTATGATGTATATAATTTTTTTTGGGTGTGTGTGTGGTTATGATTCTTGGCTACTGCTTTCAGATTTCAGTGTAGGGATCACAATGTAAAGGTTTGATTTTGAGTCTTTTTATAGGAATATAGATATAGATTAAGATCTGATCATGGGTTTTGTATGATTTATACAGTTGATTGAGCTTCCAATCTCAAGTGTTCTGTATGTTAGATTGTTATGGTTTATGCTACTATTTTCAATCTTTCAACTTTTGAGATATCTCCTTGCATGCTTCTCATATATAATTATTTGTCATTATTTCTTTTGTTTATTGTCTGTTTACCTTACTACCAAATTGCTATAAATTATTTCGAATATTAAGGTATCCATTGGATTATTAAAGAATTCGTGTTCTTCCTTGTAGTGGAATGCAAATAACTGAAGCGCTTAAATTACAGATGGAGGTCAAAAAGCGACTTCATGAGCAATTGGAGGTATATGATTTTTTACTTCATTGCAAATTCGATTAGCATAAAGGCGTTGTATTCCATCAGAAATTTTTCGATAACCGTTTTGCTTTTTATTACTTGTTTTTGTTTGGTCAATTGTTTATTTTTGCAGGAACAAATGTGCAGCTGGGCATTCGGTGTCGGAAAAGGAGACAGTTAATGTGATGACAAGTGAAATTAACGAGGCTATTTCTTATGAAATTTCTGGTATGATGATGAGGCGCTTTTATTTTTTTAAGTTTAGTTTGATGGATGTGAATTATTAAAATTTGAATTGTGGTATGCCCTTCAGTCCCATTCTTATGTCTGATTATATTCTTTTTAGTAACTTTCACCCTTGTATTTATCCAGGTCATGTTGTCGAATCATGGGGTAGAGTACACCTTCACCAAGCTAAACCAAGTCAAGCGGACATTTGATAGTTCTACAAAGGTTGAAACTGTATGCTTTAATAATTTTATCATAATTATATGCTTGCAATTTTTTTTGGAGGGGTTTAAGTCTATCGACATTTGAGTCTTGAACAAGATCATTACAAAAACATTAACTAACACGTGTAATGGGAGCTTGTTTTGGTTGTGGGTCCAGGAAATACATGTTCACTTTTATGAGCTTAGGTGTCTGGTCAATGTTGTTATTAATGTTTTAAATTACCACATGTTTTATTATCTTTCTTCCCCTTTTTATTCCTACTGTTGACACTAGCTAAACAGTGAACTTTTTCTTTGACTGTTTAAACTATAGAATTTTGCTTCCTACTGGAGTTATTTTTTAAGATGGGTGCTTCTCTTGAAAGTTTGTTTATCAGGAATACTTTGTTGAGTGAGGTGAAGCTTCCCTATATGGTTGCACGGATCGATTGGAATTTCAATAGCTATGGTGGTAAGCAAGTTGCATCACTGCATGAGAATTAACAAAGCAGTATTTATGATGGAAATCAAATTTTCGATTAAATGTTATATTAACCTGATATAACAGCAGTCTAATACTATTTTTCTTATTTATCTAAATTGTTTCAAGAGAGTAAAATTCTGATTCAACATTAAAATTGGTGGTTTGATCACTGAGTTGATATTTATGGTTGACGTTGTTGGGTTTCTTTGTTCAATCTCAGACGAGAAACATAATCCAGTGACATGAACAACCAACCGCAGATATCTCTCCCAAATAATTCTCAGAGCCTTTTCTCATGACTTGCTATGCTTTTTTGGCTCTCTCTTGTTTTTGATCTGGTTGATCAATTGAATTTCTTTTATCATTTTGCTGAGACCTTCTAGACCACAATTCTATCTTTCTTTTTGTTGGAAGCTTATTTTTTTGGTTTCTTATTTGGGTACTTTTTCATGTTGATATCTTAGTTTTTGCTGAAGCAATTTCATCATATGCTAGGAATTATCCATTTATGCGCTCAGAAATTAATGAAAACTATTTGTGATGGCCGTGGGTGCATTTTTAATGTTTTATAATTATTTTCTCTAGACAAGAAATTGCAATTCGGTAATTTCTGCTGGATATGTCAAATGCTTCTACAACTTTCAATTTGTTCAAAAAAGCCCTATTGATAACACCGTAGAGAAAGTGGAAGTTATTAATGCAGGTTCTTTTTTTCCTATTTCTCTTGTGTTCTTGAATTAATTAACATTAGTATCTTCATTCTATGAGAAAATAATGTTGGAAGCTTGAAAGAAAATGAAGAGAATTTGATTCTCACTTTTCTATCCTGAAGAAGAAGGATTTCTTTTGCTCATTTTTCAGAATTTGAATACATTTTTTCTTCACATCTGACTCAAAAAAGATTTGTTAAGTATCTAAGAACCAGCGGGCGAAGTGAAGCCCGAAGATAACTCACCGATAAGAGAGGTGGACCTCACGGTATCGACCACGGATGGTCCCTCTCTCATTCTCTTTGAAATACCAGAATTGGTAGGTATCTTCAAGTGAGGTAACTCTAAATTAATTCTTTTGGCTTTTTTTTTGATTTTTTCCTATACAATTTCAGGAACAAAATGGGGGAGTGAAACGGTAATGGTTCTTTCCGTCTAGAACATTTGGTTCGTTTGTTGATTATACTGGTTCTGGTTTTCGTGAATGAGGTTTTTATTATTTGCATTTTACGCTGTCATGGGTAGCTCGAGAGATATTGCAATAGGGCCCGTGGTAGTCGATTCACTTCTTCTAAGAGCTATGCTGCAAAACGAGATTGACCTGGTCAAGAATGCACATTATTACTGTTGGTTGATTTTCACTGGCATAACACAAGTGACCCTCGACACTCTTCGGTAAGATATTTCTTTTTTTCGAGTTTAAACGGTTTAAAAGGGCTTTTAAGTAATATATAGCAAAAAACTTTTGTCTTTGCGCGGATTGGGGTTCTTAATAGACTTCTTGTCGCATGCGCGCATAGTCGAGTTCATGGATAGGGCCACCTTAACAATTGCTCTCCAGCAGCTAAAAGGCTTTTTAGGCATAAAAAAGTTTACCAAGAAATCAAATATTATTTTGGTTATGCTATTTTCAGCTCTGCCCATCATGGTGTTTGTATTTTCTGTCTCACACACATGCGCAAATTGTTTCTTCATTTGTGGCTTACGAGAGCTTACTAAATCAATGGGTGCGATGGAAGATGAAGTTAAAAACACTGATGGACTGCAGGAACTGTATTCACGTGGCCATCCCCAAGCTGTGGGATGGGAAAGAGAGGCCGCCCTGCATGCCTTCACCCAAGCCCGAGGGGGTGGCGAAACTGATTGCTTAAACAAGACTTAAGTAGGTAGGAAACATTATTGGAAAACTATCCAATAATCTATCATTAAAACTTAGTCAAATATGTGCCTTTGGTAGTAGGAAGCCACTTATGTTTTCACTTCTTCTATTTGCAGGCAATTTGCTCAGTGTTCATGGGTCCGGAACCTCCAATACATTGCTGAACTGAAAGACGTGCAAGCCTTACAGTGAAGTATTAAATTCTTCCTTTTGACTACATCCAGATGGACTTCATGCATTACTTAGTTTTTTCATAACCATGTTTTGTGAAATTGCAGGCAGACGGTTCTGAAGCTTCTGCGAAACTCGAATTCATTAACCAGCAAAATCTCATTATGAACATGGAGAACAAAGCACTGAAGCAACGCCTAGATAGTTTAGCTTAGGAGCAGCTATCAAGTATTGTAAGTCAATATATCCAATTAGTCCCTGAATGTTTTTATTTTGCAGGCTTCTCGAAATTGTATGTTAATTTGTTCAGTAAATTGTGTTGAACCCTGTATGGTTTTCTTTTTGCTCATGTATTTGCTTCGGATTTCCGCAAGTCATAGGTACAACTTTTTTCTTGCTTTTGATAGAATTCCCACACACGCAAGTCGGGGATAGAGGAGCGATCTGGTAAACACCTCCCCTCTTCACAATCTCTCATTCCAATTCTCAATAGGAACAATTTAGTGACTCATATATTCACAGAAAACTAGATCATGGATGAACAAAGACAGAGGCGGGGAGGAATTCTCCTCCGGCAACTAGAGGTGTGAAGAAGCCCCACCTCTTCCCTCCCGAGATGGTGGTTCTCCATGAGATGAACTTACTGGGTTGACCCCAAGACAGAAATCCTACCCTACTCTTAAGAATCTCATTCATATCACAGCACGACCGTACCTTTTCTCTGTCTACAAGATTGCAGCTCATCAAGACTCCAATCCAAAATCAGGTATTGATGTCTGGATGCTTGGCTCTTTGTCGTCGAACACTGAAAAATAGAAACTAGATTTTGAAGTCAATATCTATGCAAGTTCCCCAGGTTTCATATCTAGCTAATTTTTTTGATTAATTTTTGGCTTTGGTGATCTAAGATGTTTCTAATTGTCAAGGAAGTTGACAGGGTTCCGAGAACTGATCGTGAATCTGGTTTTTGTGAATAGCAGTAATTGTTGTTTTTGTGGATTTGGAGAATGGGAACTAATGTATTGCTTTAGAAAGATTTTTGCTTTAATATGCTGAATAATTAATTTATGGCCAAAATTGTTCTTATGCTGCTTGGTGAATTGAATTTAAGAGAATCAACTTATGTGTCGATTTTTTGTGTTATTGTCTGCCTATTGGTTCTTTTCTTTTGTTATGTGTGTGCATTATGTTTAGTGGAGGTGAGATGCTTTTGCAAGTTTAAGTTTTAGGCACAACATTGTTAATTCACCCAGATTGATAATTTCGTGTTGACATTGTCGTGTTATTTTTTTTGTGTTTT
>CACSLK010032525.1:12689574-12699696 GCA_902706635.1 Striga hermonthica | reverse complement strand
AAAAAAAAAAAAAAAAAAAAAACTGAGAAAACAACTTAGGATTTAAGGGAAAGGAAGTTAGTCCAGTCTTGGTGGGCAGCTTTCAAAGTGGTCTGGATTGGCATGAGCATGTTTTGAAAGATGTAGAGATTGCGGGTCTTCCAGAGCCGCCAAAGGATGTAGGTAGTGAGCTGAATCCTAGCCTCTGATATCTCGGAATTCCCTATAGAACATATAGTCTTCCACCAGCAGCTAAAGGAGGAATCATGAGAAGGCTGCATATTCCAAGAGACTGGAGCAATACTCCACAATTTTTCAGCTCTATTTTTGTGAAAGAGAACACGAGAGATAGTTTCAGGGAACTCTCCACAGATACTGCAAATCACATCAATATTTAGACCCTTTTTCTTCAGCTTGGTCTTGACTGGGAGGGCTTCAGCCATGCATTTCCAAACAAAAAATTTAATCTTGTTAACAATGTTGAGCTTCCATAACCTTTTTCTGATCTGGGAGAAGGAATTGGCTGCCACTGAACTACTGCAAGGAATATCCAAAGAAAGAACCTTCTGCTGGGATAGAAAAAGCATAGGTACTGGACGCTGTAAACGCTTCATTCTTGTTGAGCTTCCAGTAGAGTCTATCTTGCTTCCCATGGTTAAGAGATTTGATGTTCAGAATAGCTTTGCAGTCCTGCTCAGAGAAGATTTGGTTGAGAAGCCATGAATTCCACTCCAACCCTGACTCAGAGATGAGCTCTCTAACCCAGATTAAATGACCTCTGGCTATGTCAATCATCAATGGCTTAGGGTGTGAAATGTTAGGGACCCAGTTAACATCATCCACTCTAGTTGACTCCCCATTCCTGATTTCAACTGCAAAGCCCTTAGAGAAGGTAGGGATGACTCCAAGCCAGTTTGACCAAAGCCAGGAGCAGCTTTGAGTTTTTGAAGAATCAAAGAGAGAGCAGTTGGGATAGTACCTGTCTTTTAAGATTCTACTAACGAGTAAATGAGGCATAGAAGAAATCCTCCATAACTGTTTGCAAATCAGGGCTTTGTTGAAAAGTTGAAGGTCTAAGAAACCCATACCACCATTGTCTTTTGGAAGGGATAGCAATTTCCAAGATTTTCAATGAATCCCCTGGTTTTTTTCTTCACCAAAACTCCACCAAAACTGTGAGCAAATCTGAGAAATTTTAGCACAGAGAGTTTTAGGCAGCAAGAAACAGGACATAGTAAAGATAGGGAGGGCTTGGAGCACAACCTTGATCAACACAGCTTTTCCAGCTTGATTCAAAAGTTTTGATTTCCAATTTTCTAGCTGACTTTGAACAGAATCAATGATGTACTGAAAAGTGTCCAACTTAGACCTGCCTATGCCCAAAGGAAGGCCAAGGTATCTAGTGGATCTATGCTTAGAAATACTAGACAATGTAGCACATATTCTGTCCTGCAAAAGAGCAGGAGTCTTCCTACTGAAAAAAATAGAGGATTTATTCCAGTTGACACATTGGCCAGTAAAGAGTTTGTATTTCTCCAGAATGGACAGAATAGAAAGAGCCTGATCAACAGTGCCCTTGCAAAAGATCAAGGAATCATCAGCAAACAACAAATGAGAAATAGCAGGTCCATTGGATGAGATTTTCAGACCAGTGAGAAGCCCGGAGTGAGTAGCATGGTTGACAAGAGCAGATAACATTTCAGCAACAATTAGGAAAAGATAAGGGGATAGGGGATCCCCTTGTCTAATACCTCTGGAGGGAATGACATAACCACAGACTGCTCCATTGATCTTGAAGGAAAAATGAGGTTGTAGAAATACAAATCATAATCAGGTTGACAAAGTCAAGATGAAAACCCATCTGAAGCATGATTTTTTTGATACATAACCATTCCACTCTGTCAAAAGCTTTCATAAGATCAAATTTCAATGCCATAAAACAGTGTTTGCTAGATGAGTGCCTATTCAAGTAATGGAAAGCTTCATGCCCAATAATCACATTATCCATGAGCTGTCTGCCCTTAATGAAGGCAGACTGAGAATCACTGATACACACATCCAAACATTTTTGCAGCCTGAGGGCAAGGATTTTAGACAAGATTTTGTAGATGACTGTACACAAACTTATGGGCCTAAACTGAGTCACATAATCAGGATGCAAGCATTTAGGAATAAGAGTGACTATGGTATGATTCAAGTATTTCAATATAAGGCCTTTGTCATTAATAAAACTGGAAATAGCAGCCACAACATCAACTTTGACAATCTCCCAAAAAGTTTGGTAAAAGATAACAGTCATACCGTCTTCACTGGGTGATTTATCAGGATGGAGGCTGAAGAGGGCAGATCTGATTTCCTCTTTAGTGACAGATTGGAGCAAGCAATGATTCATATCTTCAGAGATTGAGAGAGTGATAAGAGGAAGGATTGAGTCTCCACCCCAAGAGCCCTCAGAAGTGAAGAGATTATCATAAAATTGAGTTATGTGCTGCTGAATTGAGAGTTGAGAGTCACAGACCGTGTTCTGAGAGGTGAGGAGCCTGGAGATGGCATTTTGTTTCCTTCTGGATCTTGTGTAAGCATGGAAAAATTTTGAATTACTGTCACCTTCTTTCAACCATTGCAGCTTAGCTTTTTGCTGCCAGAAAAGGTCCTCGGCCTTGTGAGCTTCCTGCAGATCTTTTTTAGTGGAAATCCGTTCATCCCAATTACCAGAGATTCCCTCATTTTGCAGAGAAGTGAGTTTCTTTGAGAGATTATCTATGATGGATTGATTGTGGGATTTAAAAGATGCACTCCATTTAAGCAAAGCTTGTCTGGTGGATTTGACTTTTTCCTTTAGAATGAAGAAAGGAGTACCAGAGAAGGAAATGCTCCAAGCTTGTTGCACTGTCTCTTTAATTCCTACCCTTGAAAGCCACCGTTTGTCGAAATTGAATCTGCTTTTGTGTCTATATTTCTTTAATCCAGAATTAAGCAGCAGCATGGAATGATCTGAAGCTGACTTAGCAACGTTGGAGATTGAGGCTTGAGGATGTGCTTCCAGCCAGTCAGGAGAGGCAAAACCTCTATCTAGCTTAGCTTCAATCAACCCTTCAGAGGACCTGTTATTGCACCAAGTGTACTTGTAACCAATTGAGATAATTTCCTCCATCTTCATGCCATTGATGAAAGAATTAAATCCCAACAAGCTAGTTTGAGACCTTAGAATTCCCCCCCCTTCTTGTCCTCCTCATTTCTGATATCGTTCCAATCCCCAACAATGTGCCAGAGATTTCCCCATAGATGCTGATCCATTTTAAGTTCCTCCCCACTGGGACTGTCTAGTCAAGAGGTTGGTACTGAGATATACAAAAATTCCCCAAGTAGGACTGGAGTCATCTAAACTGTATTCCACAGCAATATAGAAGGTTTTCTGCATCACCTGATGAATTTGAACTTCAACTGACCAACATAATAGAAGGCCTCCACTCAAGCCAATAGGGTTCACAATAGAGTATCTGTTATCAAATCCCAACTTCCTTGCTACAGATTTAACAAAAGCAATTTTTTTCTTAGTTTCTGACAAAAAAATAAAAGCTGGGTGGTGAGTCTAACATGACTCTCGGATTTGGAAAATTGTAGAGGGCCCACCCAGCCCTCTACAATTCCACACCACAGCTAGCATTGGTCACTTGGGTGCCATTCTAGTCTGGCCACCCCCACCTGTTCTAAGTCAGTTTTCTGCTTTTTATTATTTGCATTAGACTGTTCATGGGAAATGATGTCTTCTAAGATAGTTTTCTCTGTGTCTCTAGGCCTTTTGATAGATAGATGATCCCCCTGATGAGTGGAAATGAGGGATTGTCTTTGTAGCCTTCCCAATCTGGATTCTGATCTCCTCCAGAGCTTAGGTTTGTAGTTTGGCTTACCAGCAACCGAGATTTGAAAAGATTTGTCCTTTGACGCTGTCAGGAGAATATTTTCCACCTCCATATCTTTTTTGGCATCTAAATCATTTTTATCAGGCGATGCTTCTTCAGAATGTTCAACTTGGGAGGGAATGGTTTCCATTTGTTGCTGAGAGGGAACTCGAATGATAGCTTTTATTGGTTGAGAGGTGGATGCTGTAGAGTCTTGCTTGTTGAACTGAGAAAGAGAGCCTTCAATCGAGAGAATTTTGTTGCTGTCATTTCCAGGAGATTTGGTGATGGGAGTTTGAGATTCCGAGTCCTAGGAGAAGTTGGACTGTCATTGCGTGGAGGACTCTGGGAACCTGAAGAGTGATGTCCTGCCCTTATGTTGTATTCAGTGGCCCTCATCCAAGCTCCATACTGTCCCTCATGAAGAGAGTGAGATTTAATATCTTCCAGCCTAATTGGGCAATTCCAATCCAAATGGCCTATGAAACCGCAGTAGTGGCAGTGGTTAACTATCTTTTCATACTTGAATCCTGCACTAACTGTTTGGTCTTCTATCCTGAGGTTAGCACAACGAGGAAGTGGCTCCTGAAGATCTACTGTAACCAAGAGTCGCATGATTCTTCCACCATGAGTACCAGTACCAACAATAACAACATTTTTCACTTGTTTGAAAACTTTTCCTATCTTTAGACTAACTTCAGTACTGAGCCAATCTAAAGGAATATTAAACACCTAGACCCAAAGACTAAGTTCTTTGAAAGTGGAATGGTTGATTGTAAGCCCCCTTTTCCATTCTGGTAGAATGAAATACTGATTGTCGTAAGTCCAGTTGGTACCTCTTGGCACTTTATCTTTATCATCGTTGCTTTGAAAGATGAACTGGTAGTAGTTAGTGCCCAACTCTTTGATCTCTATAGGTTGGCTTAGCCTCCAAATTTGTCTCATAGCTCGTTTGACGCCAATCCAACTAGTAATCTTATCGCCAATGATTTTGCCGAAGAGGCTACGGTGGCATTCGTCCGCACTAATCTTTATATCGTTTGTGCCCAGATCAATATATGAGAATTCTTTGTTGGATAGCGAAACCTACTGCAACTTCTGAGCCAGGTCGTCATCTTGACCAACGCAGTTGGTGGTTCCCATTAAAACCCTAGGTAGCACCGAAAAGAAGAAATAGAAAACCCACTGAAAAATACCTCAAAATCAACCGAGAACGATAGGAAAACAACTAATTGTGGTGAGATTTAGCATCGAAGAAGAAGAAGAAGAGAAATGGCTAGATCACTCCCAATCGAGAGAATGTGGTACGCTCCCAATTGAGAGAATTTGTCGTGTTATTACTCACCATTACTTTCACAATAATTGTGTTTGTATTTTCGCATGGTTGAATGTATCGTACACGTATCATTTTTTAGTGTATGACATGAAAATCTACCTTTGCAGACGTGGCGATATTTGGAATTGGTGATGTGTGGGAAGCCTGGGAGTGTAGACATTAGCACTTTTGAGTTTATCAAATTCCATACTTGCATTGTGAGCTATTAACACCCGTGTATATATTATGTATAACTATTGGTTTGAAGGAAGGTATCGATAAGAAAGTACTTTTATCTTGGATGATTGATGATGTCTGCATTAAGTAATAAGGGATAGAAAATAAAAATAAGAACAAAAAATCCACGTGTAGCATACAAAGGCAACCAAAATGCTAAAATAACGGGGCAATAATTTAAATAAACGAAACATGTGTCGATTATTGAGACTAAATTTGAGTACAGCAGAAAGATGACTAGTATATTATATATATATGTATATATAATATATATATATATATATAAATATATATATATAAACTGGTACTATACTATGAATAATAATTTTAATTCTTATTAGATTTTTTTTGTTATATTTTTTAAAATGTTAACTAACTGTATTGATTATAATATTGTGGATGATAATGCGTGCTAGATTGAGTACTTTTAAGACAACATTACTTAAATTTAAAAATAAAATATTATAACATAAATGATGTTAAATTGTGTTACTAAAAATAATAAAGAGAAAGTATTACTATAGATGTGTTATTTATTTGAAAGTGTTACATGAAAGCATTACACATTTATAAAGTATTACAAAAAAAATTACTTAACTACCAAAATTTCATAATATTAAAAATGCTACAATGAAATGATACATAAACCAATAATTTGTAAAGTGCTACAATAAATATGTTACTTAAAAGCCATTTATGTTGTAGTGATATAGTAAATAATCTCGTTGATTTTTAGATTTTGGATCAGCTCTGCATATTCAATATATTCTTAATGATGACATGTAAACAGAATGTTACAAAGATTGAATCAATATACAAGTTTTCTCAAATTGTTTGCTTGTATATTTGATAAGATGCATATCATTGATTTATATTGTTAATATATGCAATAATAAATTTATATGTGGTGCTCGAAGCACATATTTTTCTATATAATAAAAGACTCACAACCAAAATTCAATTATAGTGCCTGAAGCATATAGTGTTCACTTAGAATTGAATTATTATTCTTTGATGTCCAACTTATATATTTGATAATTAGCATTAGCAGTTGGATCATATTGAGTAATTATTTATCATAAACTTTCCCAAATGATGCGTGAAAAATAAATCATTTCCCATCTATGATTTATTATTATTTTATTATGCACAATCTTATATCACCACAGATTCGTACTTTTATGGGCCTATATTACAATTTAGGTATGATATGATACTTCGTCAGATTTTTAATACGTAGAGGCCATTATACGGGGTCAATTTATTATTTGGTACGTGTTTTGCATAATATATAAAGACGATTTCGTGGCATTAGGGGGAGATATGAGCATAAGTTTATTAATGCCATGAAATATGTGAAATATTAATGTTTCATTATTTGAAACCACGCAATAGAAATTGAACTTGAAGTTCATATTATATTTCTTCCAAACGAAATTTTATAGTAATAATGGAGTGAGCAATTTGTATATATATAAATGTACTCCAAGATAAGCAAAATCCCTAGGGAATTATTGACTCCTTAATGCTAGAAGCATAAGGTAATATAATTAATATATGATGTATGAAAGTCCGCGGAAAAAGTATATTCAAGAATTACTCCTTTATAAGAAACTCCCGAAGAGTTGATCCAATACATCTTGCATGTAGATCAAAGCATTATAGTACTGGAAATGCGGAATGACCAAAATTTAATGTTACGGGAAATGATTATAAATATGGCTAGTAAATATGAAGTTGCACATATGGTTGAGAGAATATAAATTGAATATTCTAGTTGTCGACAACATAATTGCCTATGTGATTTCTTTACTATCTCATATAATGTTCCGGACCAACATAATGAAAGTGCTAGAAGCGCTTAGGTTGATTGAGATAGAAAGAAAAAAGACAGAGCTTCCACTCGCTACACGATATATCCCAGAAAGATAGCATATCCCAGAAGGATAATGAATATTTATATGAAAAATGTGATATAGTGGTGTGATGTAAATATAGCGAGATTATGCTCATGGGTTTACGCAGAGACCCAAAATTTTATAAAAATTCTCTCATTAACAATAATTCCGCAAGTTAATATTTATGGCAACAACATTACCATGACTATTGAGTCATATGTGCAAGTTTTGGATGTAATCGAGTACCCGAGATGAAAGATAATTAAATAATAAATCATTTAATTATATAATTGTTGGTAAAATGTGGTACAACCAACAAATTTCTTCCTGAAGAAGTAAAGTATGAAATTCAAGGTAGAACCTGATGTATAATTACAATATACAAAAAGATCATTTCGGTCAAATAGATGTTGTGGTGAACACTATATATAAGATTAGCTCATGCTTATGGACAGAGTTAGAATGAAAATCTTGGTTAAATACCAAAGGGTATTATCTCGACTTGTAGATCGAGCATCTCCTAGAAGGAGTATATTTGACCCAACCAATCTACTTGAATCCTTTTAGAGATGTAAAATTGTCACACCTATGAATGTCAAATATTTAGAATTTGACAAAGATTTATAATGATCCAAAGAAATTAATGAGGATATTATAGGACCTGAAGTTCCAGTGGACTTGAAGTACACAAACGAAGTTTATTTAATTTTATCTCGCAACTGCACCAGGCCTGATACTACATTTGGGATGAATTTGCTAGCAAGATTTATTATTTATCTTCTTAAAGAGATATCATGATAAAGGTTGAAAATATCTATGTTTTCATGTATGTTGAGTTATCTTTGGACTTGATATATTGGTGGATAAGTACATCAACTGTATAATTGATCCCCAAAGTATTGGGTCATCGATTGGTCATATACCCTGAAGGTATGATACACATGTAATACGATTCTGGATTTAAATATTGAGTAAAATATTATGTGTCAAAATATACACTTAAAATGCGTTTATTGCTGCAGAAAGATGATGTGATAAATGTGTCACAATGAATTATTATAATGTTTACTTATATCAATGATGATGGTTTGAATGATTAACTTATTTTTTGTGATATGATATGTTTTGTTCATGATTGGTGACAATTATTACTAGCTAAATATTTGTGAAACGATATTTGACCAATCTGAGTATGAAAGGGGTATGATTTATATATGGGCTCACTACCCCTTCATGTGTGCTACTAGATATTATTGATCAACTAGATAGCCACATGCGTATGTGGTTCGTAACTTGAAGTTACAAGATTTTTGAGAAATGAATGTGTATATGAAACGTAACTTAAAGTTACAAAATGATTTGGTCAAAGAATGAATATATGACACATAACCTAAAGTTACGAAATGGTTATGAAATAATGAAAATAAGTGTCATATGAAAGTGATAAAGTTAGTAATATATCCAACTGATATGATAAACTCTTGAAAGAAAAATGTAAACATTACAAGTGATATGAGTTCAAAAGTTCTTCTATTATATATATTGAAATCGAGAATGCAACGGAGACTATATGAACTCCCCTCAAGAAATTTAATACTCACTCCTTTTTTAAATAAATGTCGTTTTGACTTTTTTGATTCATCCATTTTGCTATGTATCTAGACATTAATATGTCTAGATACATAGCAAAATGGATGAATCAAAAAAGTCAAAACGACATTTATTTAAAAAAGGAGGTAGTACTAAAAATACAGATTAGGGATCTGTTAAGATGAGGGGGAGAGTCAATGATTGAAAATTTGTAAATGATATATGTACCACACTGGAAGTGTGCAAATAAATTGAATAATAATGATGGAGGTGAAATATATGAAATAATATGATGGTAGAATAATACGCTGGAAGCGTTGATTTCGTACAAATTATGGAAAGATTATTATATGGAATACGTGTTGTACTCTTTTTCCCTTGGTTGAGGTTTTGTCCCACTGGGTTTTCGCAACAAGGTTTTTAATGAGGCAATAGGAATGGTGTATTCACATGAATAGTGTACTTTTTTTTCCTTCATTAGGATTTTGTCCCATTGGGTTTTTCCTAATAAGGATTTTTTCCTAATAAGGATTTTTACCCAATGGGTTATCTTGACAAGGTTATAAGAGGTAGCACTTGAATACTCCACTAAAGATGATATATTTGAGGGGGAGCAATGTTGTGCTTCTAAATACTCAGGTTTTATCCCACCGGGTTTTCCTGAATGAGCAATGTTATGATTTCAAAATGGTAAGGTTTTGTCCCACAGGATTTTCCTGACATGATGAAGAAGCGGTACCTGGTGGCCACAAGATGTTAAGATTGTGCTCTGTTCAAATCAATTAAAATATTTTTAGAAAATAGTCATTCAAGGGGGAGTATTAAAAATATGGGTGGTTAAACCACCATCAACTACTTAATTATTTTAGTATAAAATAATGTATATGAATGACTATTTTGCCCCTGATAGAATTTTATTATTACGATTGTGCCATCAGAAGTTTTCCTATAAATAGGAGCTTCAGTTATAATGAAAATACAATCAATAGAAAGTATTCTCTATATTCTCAAGTAATTTGTTATTCACATCAAATAATGGTGCCGTGTTCGAAAACAAGCCTTTTCGGGGACGTTGATTATTTTTTTGTTTTCCCCCTATTAACTCTTATTTTCCTCGACTTCTTTAAATGTATACGATTTTGCTTCGAAATGCTATGGTGCGAGACACATATGTTATCCACATCAAATAATAGTGTCGTGT
>CACSLK010032525.1:12645282-12668479 GCA_902706635.1 Striga hermonthica | reverse complement strand
GCGCTGCCAGCGTGCCCATTTGCGCGGGCTGCACCCGTTGGGCACCCAACTCGCGTGCCTTCCGTTCCTTCGAGCCACCTGGTTCCTTAGCCATACCCACCAGGTTCTAACCCTTCTATAAGCATCCCAAAAACTCTGATAGCGCTTCCTTTCGGGGCGTGGTCTCGCCCGTGCACATCTACGCCAATGCGCGTATTCGCGCCCTTCCTTGCGCTCGATTATTGCCCATCCCGGGATCATCTTCACGTACGCTCTTGCGCATGTTACCACTTGCACGTTCGCCTGCTCACGGCCATCCCATGTGCGCACTATCCACCCAACATCCACCCCTCACGCAGCGCTTATCTCTTCCGTAATTTAAATATCCGAGACCTTAGCCTCCAAGCATCGTGCGCGTCGCTTCCTCGCACACACCTTGCGCCATTCGACCACGCCGCTAAAGCCTTCAAGCCTCAAATTCTCGAGCTTCTTGCTCGACCTCCTATGCCATTGTGCATGTCGGCACCCTCGTATACGTGCTCGTGCACCTCTCCTAGACCATGCAAGCGTTGTTTGCACCCTTTGCTCGACCTTGTCCATTAACCTAGGCCCTCGGCCCTTCACATCATCTAGGGTCAATTCCCACTTCCATATCAACGCGCGCGGGCGCAGGGCAGCAGCGCGCACGGGCAGCACGCGCGTGATGACAGATCGTGTTGTTATCTATACGTGGGTTGTGAATAAACGCGCACTAGGGCCTTCGTTTATCCACGATAGGTGTATCTAACAGACGCACTATCGGCCTTATCCTAGACACTGTGACTTCAAGACGCTCTAATGGCCTTCTCTCCGACACTGTATGTAAACACGCACTAACGGCCTTGTTTAAACACACGTAAGAACAATAGTTCCCCCTTATGAGATTCACTCATCAATTCCAAGACTCAACATGTCAAATATGATGAGGTACATGGGGTATTTATAGTTGCAAAATAAATCTAAGCCTAACTATACTAGATCTCCTAAATCTTGCAATAATAGAAATCCTAACTCTAGAAAGCAATAAAATCCTAAATCTACCAAATAACTAATGCTTGGCTTGCACACCAAGCAATTCTAGAATGTCTCTAAGTCTTGCGCCCAAACCCTTTCGCCGCCTCCCATACGCCGCCTCTCTTGCGCATGCGTTCACGAGTCCTAGTCCTCGGCGGAGTCGGCGTCTTGCACGCGGTCTTCATACGCGCGCGCGACTCATTGCCGCATCCCGCCTGCGCGTGCATACCCGCGCCCCACACACCTACGCCCATTAGGATTGGGTCGCCCGCGCTTGCCCCGTACTCGCGCGCTGTCGTGCGCCAATCGCCACTGCTACCCAGCTGCCGTGCGTCCTCGCCACCTGCGCGAGTGCCGCGCACGCCCCTCATGCCCGTGCCGCTCGCGCCGTCGTCCCGTGCCTCGCGCGTCGCCTCCAGCGCCCCAGCGTCCTGATCCTCTACCGCGTGCCCCCGTGCACCCGTTGCACTGCGCGTCCCAGCCGTCCCCGTTGCCTGATCGTCTACCACGCACCCGCGTACGCCCGTTGCCATCCGCGTGCCGCCAAACTCCGTGGCCAATCCTTCCGATGCACACCATCGTGTTGCTCGCGTCGACGTCACTCACCCGTGCAGCAATTCGACCCCTCGACCCATTACGCGCATCAAGATACGATGCGCGTTCTTTGCTCGTGCTCGCACCCTTGTCGCCAACCGACTCCAAGTGCTCGCCCGATTCCTTAAGCTCTCCCGACGGCCATAGATCCCATCCATCCAACCCAATACAATCCCCAGCTCGCCAAATCCAACCATCCTCCATTCTACTCATACCCCACCTTCGAACCTCCATCTTGCGAACTCGCCTTTTCCTCGAACAAGGCTTGCACCAACACTTCTCTTCTTTAGCCTTCGCCTTGCCTTTCTTTCGAGCTCGTTTGGTCTTGCGGTTTAGCTCGTGGACCACATCCTTTCGGCCAATCCCTCACACATGATGGCCGGTAAATAGGACTAGATGGCTCCTCCAACATATTTTCTAGCCAAATATCGAGACCATCTCCACCCTCATCCTCCGACTCGCCTGGGTTGATGACCACTTCCGTATCATTCCCCTCCTCTTCGAGACTTTCCTTGTCCTCAAGGATCAGAAAATTCAGCGCTCCTTCATCTTCATGATCGTGAGCATCGATCACCATCGCTTCTCGGGCTTCCATGAGTTGACGCTCGTACTCTTCAATATTTCTTCGCTCATGAAGCTCATCAAGATATTATACTTCCCATGGTGTGAGCTCCCTTTCCAGTCCTTCCAACATCTCATATCTTCCCAATCTAACTCATCCAATGGTGGGTAAGACATTTTTTTTTTTACTGTAAAAAAATTCGAACAATTGAACCAAAATAAAAAATAAAATAAAACAAGAGAAATTCGGCCCCTCAACAAAAGGTAATAACCAAACAAAAATCAAACAAGGACTAACAAGATGACACTTTTTTTTAAGACTCACGAATAAATAATGAAATTCGAACAAAAAGTTCGAAAATTTCGACCCAAAAAAAAGAAAAGAAATTCGGTCCCTCAGCAAAAGGCAAACCGAAAAAAGAAAAAGATAGGATAGATATCAATCCGATCAGCACCTCTCAATGAAAGCACCAATGATGACGGATCGTGTTGTTATCTATACGTGGGTTGTGAATAAACGCGCACTAGGGCCTTCGTTTATCCACGATAGGTGTATCTAACAGACGCACTATCGGCCTTCTCTTAGACACTGTGACTTCAAGACGCTCTAATGGCCTTCTCTCCGACACTGTATGTAAACACGCACTAACGGCCTTGTTTAAACACACGTAAGAACAACAGTTCCCCCTTATCAGATTCACTCATCAATTCCAAGACTCAACATGTCAAATATGATGAGGTACATGGGGTATTTATAGTTGCAAAATAAATCTAAGCCTAACTATACTAGATCTCCTAAATCTTGCAATAATAGAAATCCTAACTCTAGAAAGCAATAAAATCCTAAATCTACCAAATAACTAATGCTTGGCTTGCACACCAAGCAATTCTAGAATGTCCCTAAGTCTTGCGCCTAAACCCTTTCGCCGCCTTCCATACGCCGCCTCTCTTGCGCGCGCGTTTGCGAGTCCTAGTCCTCGGCGGACTCGGCGTCTTGCGCGCGGTCTTCATACGCGCGCGCGACTATTGCCGCGTCCCGCCTGCGCGTGCATACCCACGCCCCGCACACCTACGCCCATTAGGATTGGGTCGCCGACGCTTGCCCCGTACTCGCGCGCTGTCGCGCGCCCATCACCACTGCTACCCAGTTGCCGCGCGTCCTCGCCACCTGCGCGAGTGCTGCGCACGCCCCTCATGCCCGTGCCGCTCGCGCCATCGTCCCGTGCCTCGCGCGTCGCCTCCAGTGCCCCAGCGTCCTGATCCTCTACCGCGCCCCCCCGTGCACCCACTGCGCTGCGCGTCCCAGCCGTCCCCGTGGCCTGATCGTCTACCACGCACCCGCGTACGCCCTTTGCCATCCGCGTGCCGCCAAACTCCGTGGCCGATCCTTCCGACGCGCACCATCGTGCGTTGCTCGCGTCGACGTCACTCACCCGTGCACCAATTCGACCCCTCGACCCATTACGCGCATCAAGGTACGATGCGCGTTCTTTGCTCGTGCTCGCACCCTTGTCGCCAACCGACTCCAAGTGCTCGCCCGATTTCTTAAGCTCTCCCGACAACCATGGATCCCATCCATCCAACCCAATACAATCCCCAGCTCGCCAAATCCATCCATCCTCCATTCTACTCATACCCCGCCTTCGAACCTCCATCTTGCGAACTCGCCTTTTCCTCGAACAAGGCTTGCACCAACACTTCTCTTCTTTAGCCTTCGCCTTGCCTTTCTTTCGAGCTCGTTTGGTCTTGCGTCTCTTAGGCTTAAGTTTAGCTCGTGGACCACATCCTTTCGGCCAATCCCTCACACATGATGGCCGGTAAATAGGACTAGATGGCTCCTCCAACATATTTTCTAGCCAAATATCGAGACCATCGCCACCCTCATCCTCCGACTCGCCTAGGTTGATGACCACTTCCGTATCAGTGCGCGCGGGCGCAGGCCTGCTGGGGGCAGCGCGTGGGGACGACTTGCCGGGCAAGAAAATAAGTTTCCTAGGAGTCTTTTGAGCTGATTATTCTTCCCTACTTGGAGTGCAAGTCAAGACACAAGATCCCTAGTTATTTAGTTTCCTTAATGCTTTATGAGATCTAGATTGTGTAGGTTACTTAATATTTTATTGCTTTATTAGAGTTATAGTTATATTAGGATTAGATCTAGTTAGTGCCTATATAAAGGCCCTTCCCCTATGTTATTTTTAATCATTTAAGAATTAATAGAAATCCAGAACTTTGTTCTTCCAACATTGCTTTAGTCTTTTCACCAAAATACTACTGCAATTTTATTCGTTTCAATAGGCGCGGTTGTGGCTAGAGAAACACTATCGGCGATTCAAGGCGCGGGTTAGCGGCTTATCGGCAGTCGAAACACACGATCCTCATCACAGCGCCCGACGCGTATCACGCCAGCGACCAGTGCACGCTGCCAGTGCCCGCGCACATCGTCCGCGACACGCACGACGCCCGTACCTGCTCGCTGTCCGCGCCCGACGCGCACGCCCGCTACACCCGACGACCGAGATCACGCACCGTGTGAACCAAGTTTCGTGGAACCTATCAATTAGAATCGATTAAAGGCCAAACCTATCCGCCCATTAGGTTGTGGTATTCAGACGAACTTCACCAACGGTACTCTACATCGTCTCAGAGTCGGCAAAAATTTTAAAAGGTAAACGTCCATATCCTAACTATAGATTCCGCTGCGTTAGGATTTATTTTGATAAAGTTCAATACTGTGCATGTTGTTTGACGTTCCTAACAGAACCCAACAATTGAAAGGCTCGCGAAGAAGGTCGAAGAGCAAGACTCTCAAATCTCAAAGCTAATGAACAAGGTCGACAATGTTGATACAAGCCACGCGAAGGGCAAACGAACTGAAGATCGTGAAGAGTCTGAAATATCCAAGCAAGAGCAATGTGAAGAAAGAAAAAAGACTTCATTCCAACATTCGTCCACGGGATTGATCCCCGTTGATCAGCTGAAGGATTTCATCATAAAGACAATTAAGGATAAACTTGATGGTGGTTCCAAGTCGACCCACAGTTACGTCAAGCCATATTCACCAAGGATCGATAACTTGAGGATGCCTGTTGGATATCAACCTCCCAAGTTCCAGCAGTTTGATGGCAAAGGCAACCCGAATCAACATATAGCCCACTTTATTGAGACATGCAACGATGCGGGAACCCATGGTGATTATTTCGTGAAGCAGTTTGTTCGTTCCCTCAAAGGGGTTGCATTTGACTGGTACACTGATTTAGAAGCAAACTCCATCGATAGCTGGGAGCAAATGGAGCACGAATTCCTTAGTTGCTTTTACAGCACGAGACGTATGGTCAGCATGATCGAGCTCACTACATCTCGACAATGGAAGGAAGAGCCAGTCATCGACTACATCAATAGATGGAGGAACCTAAGTCTAAATTGCAAGGATCGTCTGTCTGAGGCTTCTGCCATTGAGATGTGCATTCAAGGTATGAGTTGGGGTCTTCGTTACATCCTTCAAGGAATTCGGCCAAAAACATTCGAAGAGCTAGCGACTCGAGCCCACGATATGGAGTTAAGCATGACCGCAAGCGGAGCTAATGGGCCACCGATCCAAGAACCTCAAAGCTCCAAGGATAGATACGAGCAAAGAAAAGGGGGCAAGTTTTCCTCGAAGCCTCAAAATAAGGAGTCCATGACAATCAATGCTATGCCTGTCAAGTTCAAAGGAAAATCTGCTGATAAAGCCGTTGAAAAGAAGGATGTCCCTAAGGAAATTGAACAAAGAATGTTGACTCTAAAAGAAATGCAAGCAAAGCAGTACCCATTCCTTGATTCAGACGTCTCAGGCATATTTGATGATCTAATGGAAGCAGAACTCATTGAGTTACCCGAGATGTAGCGTCCTGAAGAAGCTGGCAGGGTGAACGACCAAAAATATTGCAAATACCACCGTCTTGTAGGGAATCCAATTCATGACTGCTTCGTATTCAAGGATAAGGTTTAGCAGCTGACACACCAAGGAAAAATTTCACTAGAAGAAAGTAGTGCAACTGCTAATCATATAAGCGAAGCTTGCAACATGAAAAATAAGCACGAAGCTCTGCTAGAAGAAAACAATAGGCCTGAGGTTGAAACTCACCATGTTGATAACGATTCCATGATGGTCTTTACTGACGAAGATTTGCTGCTTGGTTCTAAGCCTCACAACAGACCGTTGTTCGTGGCCGGCTATGTGGAAGAGCAAAAGGTTAACCGAATATTGATTGATGGAGGATCAGCAGTCAACATCTTGCCTCTTCGCACGCTAAAAGAGTTTGGAATGACCACCGAAGAACTTGGTAATAGTCGATTGATGATTCAAGGCTTTAACCAAGGGGGGCAAAGAGCTCTTGGCGTCATAAGGTTCGGGTTGCTGATGGAAGATATGGAATCAACTGCTATGATTCATGTCATCGATGCAAAAACTTCTTACAATATGCTTCTTGGTCGTCCATGGCTTCATGAGAATGGCGTGGTTCCGTCTACATGGCATCAATGCTTCAAATATTGCAAAAATGCCATTGTGATGACTGTGTTTGGTGATGATAAACCTTTTACAGAGGCTGAAACTCATTTCGCTGATGCCAAATACTATTTCAATGATGCAAAACCAGTCGAGAAAGTCTCGTCTAAGCAGCATAAAGGGTCTGAAAGTGAAGAATCAAAGATTGAAGTGGTAGAAAACTCTTTAAAAGAGTTAGTGTTGCCGCTGCCGAAGGTAGATGACGAGAAACCTATCTCCCAACCACCCATGCACTTTGTTCGTCCAATAAAAGGAGCTGTGACGGAGCATAGTGAAGGATTGAAGAACTCTAAGTGTTTTGATCCAAAATCCTACAAGCTTCTCGTCAAAGCAGAATACAATCCCAATGAAAGTCGCTCTTTGGGAAAGCTCATACCTCAAGAGCAAAAGCACAACTGGGCAGGTCTTGGATATGTGGCATCAAGTCCAATTAGAATTGCCATCAAGAGAGCAAACGCCAACCATGTCTCGGGAGGAGAGTTCTCGTCTTCTGACGGTGAAAAGAAAGAGAAAAGAGTGTCGGTGTTTCAAAGACTCGGTCCGGCGCGAAAGTCAAAAGGCAAACAATCTGTGTTTCAACGACTGGGATCCTTTAAGCAGTCAAAGCCTTTAAGACAAGAAAAAGGTGTAGGCCCGGCTCCAAAGCTTAGAAGTCTAAATCCGTCACGTATGAAATGTCAAACTACCTTGATCGTATCACATGGTGAAGTTTTAAAATAAAAAATGCACACGATCGTTCATACAAGAGTACATGATGATGAAGATGATGATAGAGAAAGTGTCGCTTCGTCTTACTATGCTTACAGTACTCTCACAACTCCTCAAAACGATGAACGTTCTCTTTACTGAAAGATAGTTTATTTGGTGAGAAAAAGGGTATATCACTGGAGTTGATGAAAATGTGCAAACACGACTTGTCACGGGAAGAAATGGACAGGTGAGAGCATTTATTGACTTCAAAACTCTTAGTGAGTCGAGCGAGGATATTGCTCCCGTGAACCATATCACTATATGCGAGGAGACTCTGATAGAAGAAGAGGATGCTGAAGACGCACCTCCTGAGCTTGAAGAAGGTGTTAAGGCCACGATCGATGAACTAAAGGAAATCAACTTGGGTGATGTTGATGATCCTCGCCCGACATATATCAACGCTTTGTTAACTGTAGACGAAGAGAAGGCCTACATAGATCTTCTTGGTGAGTTTAAGGATGTATTCGCATGGTCGTATAAGGAAATGCCTGGACTAGACCCAAAGGTGGCGGTGCATAACTTGTCTGTGAGAAAGGGGGCAAAACCTGTTAACCAAGCACAACGGAGATTCCGACCTGAGTTGGTCCCATTGATCGAGGCTGAAGTAAATAAACTCATTGAAGTTGGATTCATTCGCGAAGTTAAATATCCTACGTGGATCTCGAGCATCGTTCCTATCAAGAAGAAAAATGGCCAAATTCGAGTTTGCGTGGATTTTGGAGATCTTAACGAGGCGTGTCCCAAAGACGATTTCCCCTTGCCAATAACTGAACTCATGATCGATGCTACGACCGGACATGAAGCATTGTCCTTTATGGATGGTTCATCAGGATACAATCAAATATGCATGTCGCCAAGAGACGAAGAGTTGACTGCATTTCGCACTCCAAAGGGCATATACTGCTACAAGGTAATGCCATTCGGCTTGAAGAATGCTGGAGCTACCTATCAAAGGGCAATGCAAAAGATATTTGATGACATACTCCACAAAAACATCGAGTGTTATGTTGATGATGTGGTGGTAAAGTCAAAGAAGCGAGAAGACCACCTAAAAGATTTGAGGATAGTTTTTGAACGCCTAAGAAGATATCAACTCAAGATGAATCCGTTGAAGTGTGCATTTGGTGTCAAGTCGGGGAAGTTTCTTGGGTTCATTGTTCGTCACCGTGGAATAGAGATCGAGCAAGCAAAAGTTGAAGCAATACTAAGAATGCCCGAGCCTCGCAACATTCACGATCTTACAAGTCTGCAAGGGAAGTTGGCGTATCTTCGAAGGTTCATCTCAAATCTAGTCGGACGATGCCAACCTTTTAGTCATCTAATGAATAAAGGTGTTCTTTTTGAGTGGGATCAATCTTGTACAAATGTCTTCGAAAGCATAAAGGCATATCTGATGAAGTCTCCCGTATTAGTCGCACCCGTGTCTGGTCGTCCTCTTATTCTTTACATAGCAGCACAAAAACGTTCTGTTGGAGCTTTGATGGCTCAAGAAAATGATGATGGAAAGGAGAGTGCATTATATTATTTGAGCAGAACGATGACGCCGAACGAGCTGAACTATTCACCGATCGAGAAAATATGTTTGGCACTAATCTTTGCAATTCAAAAGTTGAAGCATTATTTTCAAGCTCATACGGTTCATCTTGTTTCAAGGGCAAATCCATTGAAATATGTCATGACAAGACTCGTCCTCTCAGACCGTTTAGCTAGGTGGTATCTTCAACTTCAACAGTTTGAAATCGTTTACATCCCTCAAAAGGTGGTAAAAGGACAAGTTCTGGCGGACTTCTTAGCTGATCACCCTATTCCTGCTGAGTGGGAGTTGTCCGATGAACTACCCGATGAAGATGTTCTTCTCATTGAAATAACTCCACCTTAGAAGATGTACTTTGATGGAGCGTCCCATAGAGAAGGAGCTGGTGCTGGAGTCGTCTTTGTGACATCCCATGGAGAAGTGCTTCCGTATTCCTTCACTTTGACTGAAAATTGCTCAAACAATGTTGCGGAGTATCAAGCTCTAATTCTGGGGTTAGAGATGACCGTGGACATGAAGCAACTACATCTGAGGGTTTATGGCGATTCAAAGCTAGTGGTAAACCAACTGCTTGGAGAATACGATGTAAAGAAGCCCGAGTTTCTCCCGTATGTCGACTATGCGAAAAGGCGCATGGGATGGCTTGGAGATGTTACGATCGAACATGTGTCGAGAAAGAATAATAAACAAGCTGATGCTTTGGCAAAAATCGCTTTTTCACTCATTCTTCCCGAGGGTAGGGCTCGAGTGCAAATTTGTAGAAGTTGGGTTATACCTCCAATTTTTGACGACGATGATTGGAATGAAGATGAAATTCATGTTGTTGAAGTATTCGAAATTGAGAAGGAAGATTGGCGCCAATCGCTCGTGGATTACTTAAAGTATGACAAGTTGCCCAACGACCCATGACAAAGGGTTGATATTCGACGTCGTGCACCTCGCTTCATTTATTTCAATAATGTTTTGTATAGACGGTCGTTCGATGGAGTGTTCTTGAGATGCTTAGGCGACGAAGAAGCTGATCAAGCCATGGAAGAAACTCACTCGGGCATATGTGGCGCTCATCAGTCTGGTCCGAAGCTGCACTTTTGAATTAAGAGAATGGGGTACTACTGGCCAACAATGGTTAGAGATTCTATGGATTACGCCCAAAGATGTCAAGCGTGTCAGTTTCATGCAAATTTGATCCATCAACCTCCTGAGCCGTTGCACCCTACTGTCGCTTCATGGCCTTTTGATGCTTGGGGATTAGATGTGGTTGGTCCTCTGACAAAGTCTTCGGCTGGTCATCTTTATATTTTGGCTGCGACTGACTACTTCTCGAAATGGTCTGAAGCGGTTCCCTTGAAAGAAGTGAAGAAGGAAAACGTTGCTGACTTTATTCGTGTAAACATCATCTACCACTATGGAATTCCACGATATATAATAACGGATAATGTGAAGCCTTTCAGTAACAGCTTGATCGATAAGCTTTGCGAGAAGTTTAACTTTAAGCAGAGAAAATCTTCTATGCACAATGCAACGGCGAATGGACTTGCTGAAGCATTCAACAAGACTCTGTGTAGTCTTTTGAAAAAAGTCGTAGCCAAGTCAAAAAGGGATTGGCACGAAAGAATTCATGAAGCACTTTGGGCGTATCGTACCACCTATCGGACTCCCACTCAAGCGACCCCGTACTCGTTGGTGTATGGTGTTGAAGCTGTTGTTCCCCTCGAGCAACAAATTCCATCGTTGAGGATCGCCATACAAGAAGGATTGACTGAGGGAGATAACGCACGACTGCGCCTTCAGGAATTAGAAGCTCTTGATGAGAGGAGGCTGGAAGCGCAACAAAGACTTGAATGTTATCAAGCTCGCCTCTCAAAGTTGTTTAATAAGAAAGTCCGAGCTCGTTCTTTTTAAGTAG
This sequence comes from Striga hermonthica, assembly GCA_902706635.1. Lineage (NCBI taxonomy): Eukaryota > Viridiplantae > Streptophyta > Magnoliopsida > Lamiales > Orobanchaceae > Striga > Striga hermonthica. The sequence continues at coordinate 12,657,556 of CACSLK010032525.1, read as the reverse complement.
GAGATTTGGTACTTGCTGTGAGAAGGCCCATCATAACCACTCATCGTGTTGGAAATAAGTTCGTGTCAAGATGGGATGGACCATATGTTGTCACGGAGGTCTACACCAATGGCGCGTACAAGTTGATTTCGGAGGATCGAGTCAAGATTGGCCCTATCAATGGGAAATTCTTGAAGCGCTACTACACTTAGTTGTATGTTGTATTTAAAAAAAAAAAAGAAAGAAAACTCCTGACCCGCATGAGTAAAAACTGTGAACGGTAATCACCAAAAAGCTTTGCATGTGATTAAACTGCTAAATTCTCCACCAATGTGAATATATGTGGTAAACTGTTAATTCTCCCACTAAGGTGTTATGTGGTTAAACCTAATACTCTACTTTGTCTAAAGTAGTTAAAGAATAGACACTCCTGGCCCGCATGAGTATAAACTGTGCACGGCACCCGCCCCATAAACAAATTAATATTCATGTTACTTTGAACTACGTTATGACTTGATCCTTTTAAAGGTACGTAGGCAGCTTAGATATTTTCTAAGTTCAGTCACAAGATATATTCGTCTTTTAAGTTAGTCAATTTCGGTTAATTTGGCGAGGAAATGAAGTGCAACATTTGAGATCGCATGATGTGAAAAGAAACAAATCATTCCATTCCATAACCTTGAGTCTTATTACATGAAGAAATGAACGAAAGAGTCGCAAACATGTCTAAACAAAATGATTCAAGCTTCCCAGCTTCTCTTTAGTCGCCCTCAAGTTTGACTTCAACATCTTCAACTGTTCAGCCAGTTCTTCGTCCAACGGTGGAGCACTGCTGATGGCGAGGATCTCCTCTTGAGTTAATTTCACCTTGGCCTTGGCACTATCGAGTGACTCTTGTTGCTGCTTCAATGTATGGGATAATGTTTCTGCCTTCACCTTCAACTGCTCAAGCTCTTCCATGACTCGCTTTAGCTCAGCCTGAGTGGACTTTGCTTTGTTTGATTCAATATCATCCTTGGCCTTATCTTCACGAAGGCGTTCTTTAGCTTCAGCCAACTGTCGAGCAATATGTTCCTTCGTTGCCTTCTCCGAAGATTTCGACCGTACTCCATCATAAGAGTCGGTGTTGTCAAACAAGACCTTCAACGGGCTCTCGATGGTGGAGAAGTTAAACTTGTCGCATTTCTTCATGGCATCAAAACAAGTGACACGTCTTCTTTTATGGAAGACAAGGAGTCGATAGGAGTTGCCATGACCTTGTCACGGAGGTCATACCACATGCCTTGAAGATACTTCTTTTGGCGGTCAAGAAGGAACTTCTCCCCTTTGAACTCTGAAATGGCTGGAGTATGAAGTTTTTGTTCAGCAGTAGGTTTTTTGGCACACGTTGGAACATTTGCTACGGAAGTCCCTTTATCGTCTTGCGACTCTTCGTCATCGTCAGAGCCAAAGACATCCCGTCGCACCTTAAAAACAATAATGAAACACATATATCAATCAAAAAGAAAACTCAAGGTAGAAGTAAAGAAGAAGAGATAGAAGACCTTAGCAATGAGGTCATCTGTCTTGTGTTGATTCTCTGCCGTTTTCTCAACATGTTGCTGGGAACCAGACTGCAGTTTTGCTCTCTTCCAATGTTGATTGGCATCGCTGCTTTCTTCTAAAGAGGTAGACCTACTCCTTCTCTTGTTGGTCTCGGGAATTCTGGCGAGAAGTGCTTCATGATCTCCACTTGTAGAATCACCCTGGTCAACAACTGGCTCTTTGCCTCTCGAAGATATCATGTTCGGCTTTGATGCAAGCAAATCCTCTATATGGAGCTCAAGATAGCCTCCATGAACTTGATGCCACCATGACTTATAAGCTGGTGTTGATTTCTTTGCATTTGTTGAGGCACACGGTAACGAAGCTTTGGAAAGGGATCCGCATAGAACGCTCTGTTGCCAATAGTAAATTCCATCGTCAAGAGATCCCTCGCGAAAGTCTTTCTTCAAAGTGCCGGGAACATCTTGATAAAACCAAATTGGCGACTGAATCGATGAGGACTATACGGCTCAATGAAAAAGCGACTGCCTTGACGCCACGTAAGGTAGTTAGACCGAATCGCCATGAAGTACTTCTATTCGTATCTAGGTCTTCGTTGATCATCGACGTATCGGGAAGTCTGGTCTTTGATGATGATATTGCAAGTCCATGAGGTGGAGTCTCCCTTGTGGATACGTCTGCGGGCTTCCTCGGGGTCAAAGTGTCTTGCGCTATTCTCACCGGAATATGTCACCATCAAGGGCTTGTGCGTTTGACCAATTGTGAAGTGAGTTCTAAAGTAAATCGCCAACCAGTTGTAAACGAAGTGGACGGGAAATGTCGATCGAGACGGACTTTTGTAGCTTGTAAGCCCGTTCAGTCCCTTGTAGATGCTCGTCAAGACTAGAATCACAAGGCCAACTATATAACCCTTGGCCATCATTCTTGCCATCTTGAAGGTGCCTGGGCGAATTATGTCGACGTCGTCGTTGGGAAGGACAAACGTGCATATCCAACAGGAGAGGTACGCCGCTAAGTGAATTTCTTCTTGCAGCTTTAGCTCGATCACAGCCATCTTCTTGAACAATTGATCTTCGGCGGAGGTCCAGCATCGATGTTCTTCAAAAGTGCCGGGCGGATTATGAGTTAACTTGAGGCGAATGATCCTCTTCTTCTCTCCGTTCATCTTGTCAGCACGATTAGGAGGTTGTGTGTATTTGATAGCCTTCTTCGACCAAAAATGCACCCATCGATCAATTGACACTTGTCCACCGTCGGATTCTTTGCACAGTAGATGATAGGCGTGGAAGAGGTATCGGCAACAGCGAGGAAGGCATAAATTATTATCTTTGTTGGTCCCTACCAGCTCGTTTGCATCCGGCACCACCTCGTCAAAGATGAACCCACTCAATGGAAGTCCTGCCAATGTGTGAAGATCCCATAGCGAAATTGAAAGCTCCCCGGATGACGTTAGAAGTGTGTTGGTAGAAGAACACCATGCCTCGCAAAATGCCTTGATGATCTCGGGATTGCAGTCGTATGTGAAGAGCGAGGCGTAAACAACATCATAAACCTCTGCCTTGATCAGGTTGCTTCTGCATCGGCTAAGTATGTCTTCAGTCCACTCCCAGTACCCTCGTGGGTAGTGGAATTCGCCAGCAAAATTGATGGTTTCTCCCCATGCGGCTTCACCTCATGTGATACATCGTCCTAGAGTCGGCAATGGCAACGGCTCTGTCTCGTTCTGCGGGTTGTGGTGAGTCGCTTGTAAGATCCATGCTTTTGACTTCCCGTAGGTAACCTCTTGTGTCCACTCGCTCTTGGAGTTTGCAACATTTGGCCACGTCTTCGAAAAATCACCAATAATTGGTTCTTCAACTGCAAAGCGAGTCCCTTTCTCTAGAGGTTCGCGTTTGGCGTCGAGGACTACTAGATATCTCTTTTCTCGGATATAAGTGCTCGTAAAGTAGACCATCTTGTTTGCTGCGATCACAAGAATCGAAGATAAAATTAGAATGGAAAAGAGAACTAAATAGTTTGGATTGAATAAATTCGGTGAATTAACTTACAAGTAATTTGCTCAAAGAAATTCGTTCCAAACTATGTATGTGAAGCTTGATGCGGCAAACGGGCCACGTAATTATTGTCGAATGCTTACCAGACGCTGAAAAAAAAGGGGGCTCAATCAAGATAATATGCAAGTAAAAAAAAATAAATAAATAAAAGCTAAATGGCTGGCTCAGCCCCGAACAGCTCTTCAACACAGTCGTTCTGGTCCCGAACAGCCTCGAATGGCCTTAATTCAGCCCGGAAGCAACCGAACAGCTCTCAAATGGCCTCGGTTCAGCATGGACAGCTCCCGAACAACCTCAGTTTGGCATTCACAGCTCCGTAATAGCCCCGTCTCAATCCGGAAAACTCTGGAACAGCTCCGAACACACTCGCTTCAGTTCAGACAGCTCCCGAATCGCCTAGTTTCAGCCCGGTGAAGGCTCGGATAGCCTGTAAGAAGCCCCGACAGCAATAAGAACGTCCCAAACATATTTGCGTGCGACTCGAACATGTACGTTGCAGCGACGTAATAATAAAAAAAAAAAAAGAGAAGAAACGGTGAAGATAATGAAAAATCAGTTTGCTACTACGTTTCGGGCGATCCGTCGGACACCTTGAGATCAGAAGTTTGAAAGGCTGAAGTTTATGAGCTCTTTGATGTTGCCTACCTATAATTTTTCGACTGCAGCATGAATATGGTAACTCATCAGTAATAAAAAAAAAAGGTCCCAGCAGCTCGTTAAAAAAGAAAAAAAGAGGAAGAAGAAGAAGAAGATTGAAAGAGAAGAGAAGCAAAGGAAGTTGTACCTGTTTGTCTTTCTTCTAATGGATGGAGACTGAAGGCACCCCTTTTTATAGGCAAAGTTTGAGATGAAATTAAGAAACTCTGTCAATTCTTTTCCTACTTGGAGTAGCAGAAGCGGTGAATTGGAAAGAAAATATATGGACTCGTCAATATCCTTGTACGTGTGTTCAGGGCTATATTTAAGCCCTTGAATTGGAAACTAAATATTTCAACTCTAAGCCCTTGGATGGAGAATGAATATGCTGGTGGTTTTATTGGAAATTAATTATTTGCTCAAAGATTTTGAGAAAGAATGGAAATTTGCAAGAGTTACATAATGCATTCTGTGCACGTGTATAGTGTAAGTTGAGGGAGTTTAATTGGGCAATTTGGGCCATAATTTTTTCTCAATGTTTGGGTCATATTTATTTTGAAAGTTGGCCTCATATGGATAAGGCCCAACATATGAGATATTCAAAGGCTTTGGGCCTTATGGAGCATTTAAATGGATAAAGGTTTTGAGCCATTTGGTACACATAACAAGTTTATTGACTTGAGCTCTCTTGGTCCATATCACGTCTTCCAAGCCCGTTAAATGATGTCGCGACTCATTCACTCCAAGACAGGTTGTCCGTGAACAAGTCTCGAGGGGGCATTTTTAGAGACATAAAATTTGTGTCCAATCAAATGGCGCCACGTGGAAATTAATTTATTAAAAATCAAGTCATATTTTCTATTTATATTTTAGGAATTTCCACATATTTAATTCCTAAACTTAAATAGTTAATTGATTGATATTTTAATATTTTAATTCTTGACAATCAAAATAATGCCAAGTGTCAAATCCTTATTCTTGGTAAATAAATCATATCTTATAGAAGATCTTGGAAGATTTAAGTGGATCTAGAAGATCTTGGGAAATCTAAGTAGATCTTAAAGATATCATGTGAATCATCATGGACCAATCAAATTGCGTCCTACGATTCATAAATTTGGTAGGGTGCTCCTTCCTACACCTATAAATAGGGGCTCTCCCTAATGTCAAAAACATCTCATAATTCATATTCAAGTTCAAGAGCTCTAGAGAATTCTCTCTACAAGTTTCAAGTGTTCTTGGAGTTTCAAAGCCGTTCTTGAAGATTCGAAGGAAGATTCAAGCACATTCAAGCTCAAAACCGACGTTTAATCCAGAAACAAGCTGTCAAGCCTCCGAATTGCGTTCATATTCAAGTTCAAGATCAAGGTCTCTCGACGAGATTCAAGTGTTCTTGAAGATTTAAAGGCGTTCTTGAAGATTCAAAGAAAGATTCAAGCGCGTTCAACCTTAAGACTAGCGTTCAATCCGGAAATAAGCTGCGAAGCCTCTGAACAACGTTAGTAAATTCAAAACCGGCATGAAGAAGATTCGAGATCTACTTTGCAGCGAAGACCAAGAATTCGTGTTCTTCGCGTTCTTGGGATATTTTGACGTTTGATCCGGGAAAAAGCTTTCAAGCCCTCAGATTACGTTAATTCAAGTCAAGGAGAAGATCAAGCCGAAGATTTCACTCCAAGACTTAAAATATTGTTTGTGAGAAGAATCAGAGGAAAAATAGAGATTGTAACCCGCTATATTTATTTTGATTCGAGAAACTTATTTAAATAATATTTTTCGTGTTTTTTAAATTCAATATACAAAATTTGTTGTTACAAATTTTTTATTTGACTTGAATTAACGTAATCCGAGGGCTTGAAAGCTTTTTCTCGGATCAAACGTCAAAATATCCCAAGAACGCGAAGAACACGAAGCCTTGGTCTTCGCCTCAAAGTAGATCTCGAATCTTCTTCACGCCAGTTTTGAATTTACTAACGTTATTCGGAGGCTTCGCAGCTTGTTTCCGGATTGAACGCTAGTCTTAAGGTTGAACGCGCTTGAATCTTGCTTTGAGTCTTCAATAACGCCTTTGAATCTTCAAGAACACTTGAATCTCGTCGAGAGATCTTGAACTTGAATTTGAATATGACTGCAATTCGGAGGCTTGACAGCTTATTTCCGGATTAAACGTCGGTTTTGAGCTTGAACTTGCTTGAATCTTCCTTCGAATCTTCAAGAACGACTTTGAATCTTCAAGAACACTTGAAACTTGTAGAGAGAATTCTCTAGAGCTCTTGAACTTCAAAATATGAATTATGATATGTGTTTTTGACATTAGGAAGAGCCCCTATTTATAGGTGTAGGAGAGAGAGGTCTTAGAGAAGAAGACTTCAATTTGATTGGTCCTTCATGATTTGACATGATCTCTTTCATTCTCCTAAGATTTGATGTAATTTCTTTTATTATCCTAAGATTTGACTTGGTGGGCAAGAAATAAATAATTTATTAATTAATTATCTTATTTATCTTGGATTTATGTCCCAAAATAAATAAAGACATTAATTAATAAAATATTAAAATTTCGATGTCTACAAATGCCCCCTTGAGACTTGTTCACGGACAAAATGTCTTGGTAGTGAATGAGTCACAAAATTTTGAATTTGGTTTGGACATGTAGATAGTTTAAACTCTTATCCATGAGTTCTTCAACTTGAGTTTGTAGATAGTTTAAACTCATATCAGGGAGTTCTTCATTTGACTTGATTTGTAGATAGTTTATACTCATATCAAGGAGTTCTTCAATTGACATAATTTGTAGATAGTTTAAACTCGTATCAAGGAGTCTTGAATTGATTTGACAGATAGTTTATACTCGTATCAACGAGTCTTCAATTTTGTAGACATTGTATGCTCGTATCAAAGAGCCTTCAAATTGGTAGACATTTTATGTCGTGTCAAGGAGCCTTAAAATTTTACATGTAGACCGTTTATTCTCGTGTCAAGGAGATCTTGATATGTAGACATTTTATGCTCGTGTCAAGGAGCCTTCAAGTCTGATATGTAGACCTTTTATTCTCGTGTCAAGGAGATCTTGATATGTAGACATTTTATGATCGTGTCAAGGAGCCTTCAAGTTTGATATGTAGACCTTTTATTCTCGTGTCAGGGAGATCTTAATATGAAGACATTTTATGCTCGTGTCAAGGAGCCATATAGATAGTTTAAGCTCATATCAAGGAGCATCGAATATGTAGATAGTTTAGGCTCATATCAAGGAGCATCGAATATGTAGATAGTTTAGGCTCATATCAAGGAGCATGTGAATCGGATATTTAGATAGTTTTGGCTCATATCGAGGAGCTTTATAGATAGTTTAAGCTCATATCAAGGATCATTGTAGATAGTTTAAGCTCATATCAAAGAGCATTTGAATGTATAGATAGTTTAAGCTCGTATCAAGGAGCATTTGAATATGTAGATAGTTTCGGCTCATATGAAGGAGCATTTGAATATGTAGATAGTTTAGGCTCATATCAAAGAGCATTTGAATATTTGATGGAGCTCTTCATGTGAATTGCCCCCATGCTTCATGGCTTGGGAAGACATCATTCTTCATTGTCCTATGTAAATTTTCTTCAAATGGTTTTCATACATCTTTAATGATCTTCGAACTTGATTTGCAGAGAAGAGATGAGAGGTAGAGAATGTCCCACTGGGCGTGTCAAATTTGTAACAACAAATTTCATGAATTTAATTTAAAAAACACGAAAAATATTATTCAAATGAATTTCTCGAATCAAAATAATATAGCGGGTTACAATCTCTATTTTTCCTCTGATTCTTCTCACAAACAATATTTTAAGTCTTGGAGCGAAATCTTCGGCTTGATATTCTCCTTGACTTGATTTGACTTGAATTAACGTAATCCGAGGGCTTGAAAGCTTTTTCCCGGATCAAACGTCAAAATATCCCAAGAACGCGAAGAACATGAATCCTTGGTCTTCGCCGCAAAGTAGATCTCGAATCTTCTTCACGCCAGTTTTGAATTTACTAACGTTATTCGGAGGCTTCGCAGCTTGTTTCCGGATTGAACGCTAGTCTTGAGGTTGAACGCGCTTGAATCTTGCTTTGAGTCTTCAATAACGCCTTTGAATCTTCAAGAACACTTGAATCTCATCGAGAGATCTTGAACTTGAATTTGAATATGAACGCAATTCGGACGCTTGACAGCTTATTTCTGGATTTAACGTCGGTTTTGAGCTTGAACTTGCTTGAATCTACCTTCGAATCTTCAAGAACGGCTTTGAATCTTCAAGAACACTTGAAACTTGTAGAGAGAATACTCTAGAGCTCTTGAACTTCAAAATATGAATTATGTTATGTGTTTTTGACATTAGGGAGAGCCCCTATTTATAGGTGTAGGAGAGATAGGTCTTGGAGAAGAAGACTTCAATTTGATTGGTCCTTCATGATTTATTAATTAATTATCTTATTTATCATGGATTTATGTCCCAAAATAAATAAAGACATTAATTAATAAAATATTAAAATTTCGATGTCTACAAATATGTTATCCACATCAAATAATAGTGTCGTGTTCGAAAACAAGTCTTTCCGGAGACTCGCTTACGTTCTCACTTTTGCCCCTATTTACCCTTATTTTTCTCGATTTTTTTAAACGTATACGATTTGGCTTCAAAACACGATGGTATGATAGAAATATGTTATCTACATCAAATAATAGTGCCGTTTTCGAAAACAAGTTATCCCGGAGACGTCGCTTACGTTCTCACTTTTGCCTCTATTTACCCTTATTTTCCTCGACTTTTTTAAACGTATACAATTTGGCTTCAAAACACGATGGTGCGATAAAAATATGTCATCCACATCAATTAATAGTGTCGTGTTCGAAAAAAAGTCTTTCCGGAGACGTCGCTTACGTTCTCACTTTTGCCCCTATTTACCCTTATTTTTCTCGACTTTTTTAAATGTATACGATTTGGCTTCAAACACGATGGTGCGATAGTTATCCACATCAAATAATAGTGTCGTGTTCGAAAACAAGTCTTTCCGGAGACGTCTCTTACGTTCTCACTTTTGCCCCTATTTAGCCTTATTTTCCTCGACTTTTTTAAACATATACGATTTGGCTTCAAAACACGATGGTGCGATAGGAATATGTTATCCACATGAAATAATAGTGTCGTGTTCGAAAACAAGTCTTTCCAGAGACGTCGCTTACTGTAACGCCCCACTTTTATTTGACGAAAAGTCGAGGACTTCTCAAAGAAAGTCAACTTAAAATTTTTCAAAATCTTTTCATAATCGGTGGCACTACTTAACTTAAATCACATAAATAACATAATTCATACTCGCATAAATCATAAATCATAATTCAATGTTTTCATAAATCCCAAGTTCATCCAAATTATTCATAAGGGAACATCTCCCAAACCAAAGTTCGCAAAAAATCTCAAAGTCATATATCATAAATACCAAAGTTCCCAAGTCATAATTAAGCATAAATAGATCCATGTCTACTAGCATGTGGAATAAACTAAATGAGGTCAGTCAAGACCAACACCACTCGTCTTTTGTCTCGTCAGCCAACACCTGCTTAACCTGCATCCATGAAGAGCAGGTGGGAGTGAGCACGGTGAACTGTAGTGCTCACTACTATGCACATGAACAATAATAATATACGAGAAATTAAATGGCATGGTCGCAGTATGAATACGAATTATTCATTTATCCCAATTTTTTCCATCACATATATAATCAATCAAGACTCATGTGCTCACCTATATCAATAGACTACTACTGGTAGACGTATCGAATGCCCCATGGGCTTTTATCGAATGCCCGTCGGGCTTATACGTCTAATGCCCCTCGGGCTTCTACACCGAATGCCCCTCGGGCTTCTATCGATGCCAGCAGTAGGAGTAAACCCCATGGGTTTTGCCTTACAGTTACGGGAATAACCGTTCGACGGCCGATACAGCTCACATCGAAGATTACATGCTCACATGCATACATTGATCATACCAACATAAATAAAGCAATTATCATTCAAGACATAGACAATTTTTTATTAGAACCCACCTGGATACCGAGATATAGACAACCACAGAGTTGGAGGAAGTATGGAAAAAGTTCAGCTTGATGAACCTACAACAATTATAATAGTCTATCAACTGACTATCCAATACAAGACAACACACAAAGCACATATACTTAGCCGAAATCATATCGACTAAGTGACTCGTGGATTCCTTGACCGAGTTAAGTAAAATGGAGTGACTAATAGACTTGAACACAACTCTTATACCTCAGGTAATACACATAAATCATGCCAACATCAATAAAATACAGCCCAAACCTAGACAACGTATAATCTAACATTAAGACTCTAAAATAAACAAAATTCAGAATCTAGAGTTAGACTCAACCAATCAACCTGAAACTTTACCACATCACAAGGCATACAAAAACACATAATCTCACCAAGTTTCAGCCCTAAATTCATTCGGGAACATTTTTAAATAATTAAAGCAAAATAGTGCGAAAATCAGTCGTTTAATAGTTTATATAGCTACACTTCGAATTTTAATCCAAACTTTTGACACAATACAAAATACCACACAATAACATACTCCGCTAAGTTTCAGCACAAAATTCCATGTGTACGATTTTTAATGAATTTTACAAAATTCTGACTAGAAACCGATTTAATTAATTAAAATAGCTACAGATGGAGTTTCGACTTGAAAGTTTTACACGACTTACCAAACAATCACAGCAGATCACATATAAAATTGCACGGCATTCGGACAATCACACAATTTATCATGAATTAATTACGATTCAGCAGCATCCTCGGTTTAGAAAATTCATAACTCGACATATAGACATTGAAACGACCCCAAACCAAAACCAATAACTCGAGGAAAACTCCAAGTACCTATAACTACAGGATTTCCACGAAAAATACTACTCGAAACTCAGTTTGACAATAAACCAAAGTGACGGCAATCACTTTGATACCCAAATCGAATATAAACTCAATATATGGCTCAATAAAACATCCAAGTCACATAATTAACTCGTACGTATCACGTTCAGCAACTTAGCACATATTATAACACATAACACAAATTCTTACATCAAAAGAAATGGGGTTCGAGTCTAAGTACCGTTCTTGGGAAAACATTCGAACGGAAGATTCAAACGGGGCTGAAATGGCTTCACGAATGCACCGACGGGGCTCGACGGCTAAGCTTCGGCTCGCTCGAGAGTTGTGCGAGTGAGCAGCGGGGGCCGGGCAGCAATAAATAGGACCCGACAATGATGGAAAGAAAGGGAAACGTACGATAAAAGCACGAACAATGGAAACGGTTCGCCGGGAACGTGCCGTGGTGATATGCAGCGGACCTACTGGAACCTTGCGATGGCAGCAACTCGTGGAGGTAAGGCGGCGACGGACGATGATCGCGAACAGAGGGGCAAAGCCGACGGTCGATGGGGCTGCTCGGGGCCTGACTACGATTAACGACGGGACACCGACGGTGGCTCACGATCGGGAAAAATAAAAGGGACTCGCCGGCGGCTTGCGAAAGAGGGAACTCGCTGGGAATGGAGGGTGGTGCCGCTACTCGGTGGTCTAATGGCAGGAAAACAGACCAACAGGGCCGCTGGTTCACACCGACAACGAACGAGAAGGACCCGTCGGATTGCTACAACTTCCGCTGGACCTGTTTCTTGCGCGAACAAAGATGATTGGGATGGTGCTGATAATTTGAAAGGGCTGCCATTCTCGTCCTGACATGGCTTCTCGCGGCTGTTCGAGCATGAAACTGCTCCTCACGCAGTGGCTTCCGATCGACGGTGGTTGTCCGGCGAAGCTCGACCAGAGATGACGCGGGTGCTCGCGTACAGAAGGTGATGATGATCGAAGGCGCGATGATGACATGTTTCCTTCCAGTTGGATTGATCGTGAGGTGATGCTGCCGATGATGGTGATGCTCCTCCTCTCTTCTTCTTCTTCTATACTCTGTTTCTGTTCCAATTTCCTTTTTTTTTTT
>CACSLK010032525.1:12627891-12644851 GCA_902706635.1 Striga hermonthica | reverse complement strand
ATAATAATAATAATAATAATAATAATAATAATAATAATAATAATAATAATAATAATAATGATAATAATAATAATAATAGCAATTAGGCAATTAATAATAACATAACAATAATAATAATATTAATGAAATAAATAAATAAATAAATAATCCCAAATATTTCAAAAATAAACGGGGCATTACAGTCTACCCACCTTAAAAGGAATTCCGTCCTCAGAATTCGAAACTAAAAATATCCAAACTCTAAAATACCACATCAAACATGAAGTTCGGATATCTCCTCCTAATCTGGGTTTCAGTCTCCCCAGTCGCCTCGGACTTGCCGTGCCGGTTCCATTGCACCTCGACAAGATCGACTGCCCGGGTCCTCAGCTGATGAACCTTCCGGTCCAGTACGAACACCGGTACCTACTAATAGGTAAGGCTTCTTTCGACCTGCAACTCAACGAAGTCCACTACGTGTTCGGGGTCATGCACTCCGAAAACACATGCGGTAAAGCTAACCAGTAGGCCAAGTCTTCGACTTGTGCGAGATACTGAAAAGAGTCCGATATAGCGAGGCCGAAGCTTCTCTTCTTCCCGAAGCGAATCACACTCCTCAGGGTGCGACCTTCAGGAAGACATTTATACCAACATCAATCTCACGGTGATTACATAGTCTCCAATCGAGACTCGAGACTCCGCTCGACAATGCAACACCTCAAATTTCTGCCGTCTCGAGGGACATCCCTCTTACGTCTAAGCAATAATCAACAAACTCACTTAATCGAGAATTAAGTGATTTAGGGAATTCATACATTGGTTCAGTGGGACTTGGATCTCTCGGTTCAAGGTTCAAAAGAAAAAGTTCAAGGGGTTTCCCATCACATTCCAGTACAGAAACTGGTTGAACGGTTCAAAAATGAATCAACGGTATGGTCGATGCACTGTCCCCCGAGAGGTGGCACACTCGCTGGCGCTGCATAAGCGGGGCGCTGGGACGGGGGTGTGTACCTGTTCGGAGAGCAACTACAATGTCGGAGTTTGGCCGTACGTACTGGCATGATGAGTTTGGCGTCCGGTGATGGCGGCTGCAGCTCACGTGCGAGTCAACGGTCGGCCGTGCACTAGCCTTACGTCTCTCAGCACGGACATGCGTGCTCGGCCACCACTTCGCGTGGCTACACCTGGCCAGGGCCGGCTTTGGGTTCGAGGTCTTGAGAAGAACTTCACCAAATCAAAAGTAAATATTTCCAAGGTAATTGGGAGGAACAAGGGTTTTCCACAAAATTTCGAACGACAACAACTTGGGGTTTAATAAAAAAATGATTTTCTTCCATCATACAGGTATAGAACAGCTTTAATAGTTTCAAAAGTTTCAAATTTTTAAATAGGCATAAACCGAGTTCCAAGTTCACCAACTTCCTTGATCAACACAGTCTCCATCGAACAAACAACGATAGAGGTCGGGTAAAACTACCCAAAGAAACAAGGATCGGTTCCTCAGCCGGGAATAATCCCAAACATAGCGTTCACTACCGAATAATGAAACGCTTAGCTCATTCGACTCTTCCGACAAACAGTATCAACCGTCACGTCAGCTCTTGGTCGCGTAGCTAACCGTACCGGCAGTCCTAAATGAGCTTCCAAAGATTATGATGAACAAAAATAAAAAGCGAAGACGGCCCTGCACTTCACGATGTGCCTGCACCTGACACGACTACCCTCCTTAAAAGATTCTCAAAATCTTTTAAGGTGGAACAACACTTCTCGATCCCCAATTTCATATTGAATTAGAGGCATCACAAAACAAGATTCTCAACTTACGAGGATAGATAAGGATCATCAAAGAATTAAAATGTTTAACTCCATCTGAAATCTCATCCCATGCAAAGGAAGGGAAGGAAAACAAAATTCCAAAGTACTGAAATTGAGCAGAATAAAGGAGTCTCAAACACAATTCATAATTATCTGCCACGCGAAAGGAAAATAAACGAAGGTTTGCAAAGTTTCGAAGAAAAGCAAAACTAAGAAAATAAAATGAGGTTGCTACGACTTCACGCGTACACGGTTAACTTCCTCCACAATTGATTCAAGTCATCCCTGGTTAGTCCTGCTATCGATAATGGTCCTGGTCCTGGTCCTGGTCCTGGTTCTCTGAATACTCCCTTCTCTTTCGACACTAAGCAGCACTTTTCAGCGAAAGAACTGCCAAAGCCTGAGCTTAATACGACATAATACTAATATATACATACCACAATTCTAGAGTTCGCCAACAAATACTAGAGTTCAATCCAATCGAAGGTGGATGGATTTTCCTTAGCCCCAAGACAAAACACATAGTTTAAATAAAAAATCATCTCATAAATAATCTCAGCATTATTTATGACTTACATACCTCAAGCGGTGCGGCATGACGAAGACGAGTGGTCAATGCGTACACTCATATATTCATAAATGCACAGAAATCACGTTGAGCAGTCTACAGAAACGCAGACTGGCTCTGATACCAAACTGTAATGCCCCACTTTTATTTGACGAAAAGTCGAAGACTTTTCAAAGAAAGTCAACTTAAAATTTTTCAAAATCTTTTCATAATCGGTGGCGCTACTTAACTTAAATCACATAAATAACATAATTCATACTCGCATAAATCATAAATCATAATTCAATGTATTCATAAATCCCAAGTTCATCCAAATAATTCATAAGGGAACATCTCCCAAACCAAAGTTCGCAAAAATCTCAAAGTCATATATCATAAATACCAAAGTTCCCAAGTCATAATTAAGCATAAATAGATCCATGTCTACTAGCATGCAGAATAAACTAAATGAGGTCAGTCAAGACCAACACCACTCGTCTTTTGTCTCGTCAGCCAACACCTGCTTAACCTGCATCCATGAAGAGCAGGTGGGAGTGAGCACGGTGAACTGTAGTGCTCACTACTATGCACATGAACAATAATAATATACGAGAAATTAAATGGCATGGTCGCAGTATGAATACGAATTATTCATTTATCCCAATTTTTTCCATCACATATATAATCAATCAAGACTCATGTGCACACCTATATCAATAGACTACTATTGGTAGACGTATCGAATGCCCCATGGCCTTTTATCGAATGCCCCTCGGGCTTATACGTCTAATGCCCCTCGGGCTTCTACACCGAATGCCCCTCGGGCTTCTATCGATGCCAGCAGTAGCAGTAAACCCCATGGGTTTTGCCTTACAGTTACAGGAATAACCGTTCGACGGCCGATACAGCTCACATCGAAGATTACATGCTCACATGCATACATTGATCATACCAACATAAATAAAGCAATTATCATTCAAGGCATAGACAATTTTTTATTAGAACCCACCTGGATACCGAGATATAGCCAACCACAGAGTTGGAGGAAGTATGGCAAAAGTTCAGCTTGATGAACCTACAACAATTATAATAGCATATCAACTGACTATCCAATACAAGACAACACACAAAGCACATATACTTAGCCGAAATCATATCGACTAAGTGACTCGTGGATTCCTTGATCGAGTTAAGTAAAACGGAGTGACTACTAGACTTGAACACAACTCTTATACCTCAGGTAATACGCATAAATCATGCCAACATCAATAAAATACAGCCCAAACCTAGACAATGTATAATCGAACATTAAGACTCTAAAATAAACAAAATTCAGAATCTAGAGTTAAACTCAACCAATCAACCTGAAACCTTACCACATCACAATGCATACAAAAACACATAATCTCACCAAGTTTCAGCCCTAAATTCATCCGGGAGCATTTTTAAATAATTAAAGCAAAATAGTGCGAAAATCAGACGTTTAATAGTTTATATAGCTACACTTTGAATTTTAATCCAAAATTTTGACACAATATAGAATACCACAAAATAACATACTCCGCTAAGTTTCAGCACAAAATTCCATGTGTACGATTTTTAATGAATTTTACAAAATTCTGACTAGAAACCGATTTAATTAATTAAAATAGCTACAGATGGAGTTTCGACTTGAAAATTTTACACGACTTACCAAACAATCACAGAAGATCACATAAATTGCATGGCATTCGGACAATCACACGATTCATCATGAATTAATTACGATTCAGCAGCATACTCGGTTTAGAAAATTCATAACTCGGCATATACACATTGAAACGACCCTAAACCAAAACCAATAACTCGGGGAAAACTCCAAGTACCTATAACTCTAGGATTTCCACGAAAAATACTACTTGAAACTCAGTTCGACAATAAACTAAAGTGACGGCAATCACTTTGATACCCAAATCGAATATAAACTCAATATATGGCTCAATAAAACATCCAAGTCACGTAATTAACTCGTACGTCTCACGTTCAGCAACTTAGCACATATTATAACACATAACACAAATTCTGACATCAAACGAAATGGGGTTCGAGTCTAAGTACCGTTCTCGGGAAAACATTCGAACAGAAGATTCAAACGGGGCTGAAATGGCTTCACGAATGCACCGACGGGGCTCGACGGCTAAGCTTCGGCTCGCTTGAGAGTTGTGCGAGTGATAAGCGGGGGCCGGGCAGCAATAAATAGGACCCGACAACGATGGAAAGAAAGGGAAATGTACGGTAAAAGCACGAACAACAAAAACGGTTCGCCGGGAACGTGCGGTGGTGATATGCAGCGGACCTACTGGAACCTTGCGATGGCAGCAACTCGTGGAGGCAAGGCGGCGACGGACGATGCTCGCGAATAGAGGGGCAAAGCCGACGGTCGATGGGGCTGCTCGAGGCCTGACTACGATTAACGACGGGACACCGACGGTGGCTCACGATCGGGAAAAATAAAAGGGACTCGCCGGCGGCTTGCGAAAGAGGGAACTCGCCGGGAATGGAGGGTGGTGCCGCTGCTCGGTGGTCTAATGGCAGGAAAACGGACCAACAGGGCCGCTGGTTCACACCGACAACGAACGGGAAGGACCCGCCGGACTGCTGCAACTTCCGCTGGACCTGTTTCTTGCGCGAAAAGATGATTGGGATGGTGCTTATAATTTAAAAGGACAGCCGTTCTCGTCCTGACATGGCTTCTCACAGCTGTTCGAGCGTGAAACTGCTCCTCACGCAGTGGCTTCCGATCGACGGTGGTTGTCCGGCGAAGCTCAACCAGAGATGACGCGGGTGCTCGCGTACAAAAGGTGATGATGATGGAAGGCGCGATGATGACATGTTTCCTTCCAGTTGGATTGATCGTGAGGTGATGCTGCCGATGATGGTGATGGTCCTCCTCTCTTCTTCTTCTATGCTCTGTTTCTGTTCTAATTTCCTTTTTTTTTTCGTGAATACAGAGATATACGAGAGATCGAGAGAGATGATGATGGTGATCGAGCAGGGAGAAAGAAAAAGAATGACGACGGAATACTATTAGTTGAGGGTTTAGGATTTCTCTCATTCTTGCAACATATATATATATATATATATATATATATATATATATACACACTCAAGGTCAACAGCTTAGCTTGGTCAAAAAGAAAAATGCCACACGGGCTCGGGCCAGAGTATCAGCGCACGGGTTGGAAGGTGCGCGAATTCAAAGGCTTGGGCCGGGTCTTCTCGGTTCAATACTAATCAATAATCGAGCCCGACACGAAGGTTCGATAATTAAAATAGAACGGTATATAAATATTTATATATAATACACACAAATAATAATTATTAATAATAAACATTTAATCACATAATCATATTTAGGCAATTTAGACATTTAATAATAATAATAAATAATTTGACAATTAGACAAATAATAATAATAATAATAATAATAATAATAATAATAATAATAATAATAATAATAATAATAATAATAATAATAATAATAATCATCATCATCATAATAATATTAATAATAATAGCAATTAAGCAATTAATAATAACATAACAATAATAATAATATTAGTGAAATAAATAAATAAACAAATAATCCCAAATATTTCAAAAATAAACGGGGCATTACACTTACGTTCTCACTTTTGCCCTTATTTACCCTTATTATTCTCGACTTTTTGAACGTATACAATTTGGCTTCAAAACATGATGGTGCGATAGGAATATGTTATCCACATCAAATAATAGTGTCGTGTTCGAAAACAAGTTATTCCGGAGACGTCGCTTACGTTCTCACTTTTGCCCCTATTTACCCTTATTTTCCTCGACTTTTTTAAACGTATACAATTTGGCTTCAAAACACGATGGTACGATAAAAATATGTTATACACATCAAATAATAGTGTCGTGTTCGAAAACAAGTCTTTCCGGAGACGTCGCTTACGTTCTCACTTTTGCCCCTATTTACCCTTATTTTTCTCGACTTTTTTAAATGTATACGATTTGGATTCAAAACACGATGGTGCAATAGGAATATGTTATCCACATCAAATAATAGTGCCATGTTCGAAAACAAGTCTTTCCGGAGACGTTGCTTACGTTCTCACTTTTTCCCCTATTTACCCTTATTTTTCTCGACTTTTTTAAAAGTATACGATTTGGCTTCAAAACATGATGGTGCGATAGGAATATGTAATCCACATCAAATAATAGTGCCATGTTCGAAAACAAGTTATTCCAGAGACGTCGCTTACGTTCTCACTTTTGCCCCTATTTACCCTTATTTTCCTCGACTTTTTTTAACGTGTACAATTTGGATTCAAAACACGTTGGTGCGATAAAAATATGTTATCCACATCAAATAATAGTACAGTGTTCAAAAACAAGTCTTTCCAGAGACGTCGCTTACGTTCTCACTTTTGCCCCTATTTACCCTTATTTTCCTCGACTTTTTTAAACTTATACAATTTGGCTTCAAAATACGATGGTGCGACAGAAATATGTTATCCACATCAAATAAAGACTTTATTTGTCTCTATTTGACTTGGATGCAAATAAAAGGAGAGACTTACCATTTCATGCTAGAGGATAAAAGGAGATCGATACGCATGGATAGGAGGACTTTTGCACTTCAGTATTCCATTCTTTTGTTTATGAGTATTCTTTTATTGAGCGTTGAGAGACTTTTGATACATTATTCTGTGAGTCTGTAACAGAGTGTTCGGAGGTACATTCTGTTTAGTTTGAGTGATTCGAACTAAGAAATCAACAAGGGAGTTCTTGTGAGATAAGTAGTTGTGTGGATCTCTATTCAAGTAGAGTGTAGAGGGAGTCTATACTGTAAACCCTTGAATAGTGTTTGAGTTATTCACATTAATGAAAGAAATCTGAAGGGAGAGTGGGACGCTCTCCTGAAGGTTCAATTTTTAGTGAAAACTGCTTCCGCAATTGGATGAATCTACTTTACTGTCGGTTTGTTCTATTTACGTAAAACTCTGGATACTTGGTGTACGAGTATCAAATTTCAAGTAGGAAAAGGCAAAATCTTACTCTTCCCTAGTTTGCAGGTAGAACAACCATTAGACAAACCAGAATTTAGACACTTATCCTTGGAACCAAGAAAACCTTGTTTCATTAAATGAGATAAAATTGCATCATTTGGGTGGTCTAATCGTTTATGCCAGCTTTCAGCCTTATTATCAACTACTATAGGAGCTAAACATAAAGCATGTGGAGCAGTAAACTGCAATAAAAATAATCTTCCAACTTTAGGCCCCTTCGCTATCACCTTCCCCGACACTTGATCCTGCACAAGACAACTATTTCGAGAAAAATGCACTTCACAATCATCATCCACCAATTGTCCAATAGAAATCAAGTTACTAAATAATTCAGTCGAGACAAACACATCATGAAAAGAAGGACCAATATCACCAATGGTTGTTATTGGAATGTTATTGCCATTAGCAACCTGAATATTTTGTGTGCCAGTAAATTTCCGAAGGTTATGTAGAAGCTTAGGAGACCCAGTCATATGATTAGATGTTGCAGAATTAGAAAACCAAGAAGAAGAGATCAACCTTGACCTTGGAGTCCAAGAGCAGAAAATGCAGTACAAATCATTTGATGGACCATTTCTGGAGTTATAATGGGTTGATTTGTGATATTTGCTGCCATGCAAAGAACTTGAGAACCTGAAATAGTAGCTTAAAAGACTTGTGCTTTTCGATTTTCTGTCCTTGTTGGACACTCTTTAATGATGTGTCCATTTTGCTTGCAATAGTTGCAGGATTTCTTGGTACAGTTGCGAGCTATGTGTCCCATCTCTTTGCAACTGTAGCACTAAACGAAACCCTTTTCATTCTTCCCTTGAGCAGCAAAAGCAACTTTGAGAACCTGAGATGTTTCTTTTGACCCCCTCCCCCCATGACAGCAAGAGTAGCCAATCGTTGTTCCTCACGAAGTAGTTCACCAAGACAAACATCTAATGTGGGTGCTGGACTTTGATTCAATAAACCTGCCATGGCACTCTCAAATTCTGGTCTCAGCTTCATCAAAAATTGATCATGCTTGCTCACTTCATGAACCTCTTGAAGGCTTGCCAAGGCCTCATTAGATACGCTGGAATAGAGAATATCAAAATATTCACTCCAAAGATTTATAAAACCAGAATAATACTGATCAATGGAAAGATTGCCTTGGCCAAAATTGTTGATGTCGAGTTCAAATTGAAATCACCGAGCAATATTTTCTTGATTGTATACACGCTTAAAGAAATCCCACATCTGTTTAGTTGTACGAAACGATCGTAGGCTGTTGACCATATGACTTTCAATGGATGCTAGAATCCAAGAAATAATTTTGGCATCCTTACTCTTCCATTAACTGAGTTCCCGAGCTTCTTTAGGAGGATGAGATGTTCCATCAATGTGATTCCAGAGTTCATTTCCTTTCAAAAACATTCTAAACTGAAACTCCCAAGCACCATAGTTTTTCCCTGTAAATTTGAAATTCAAAGTATCTACCGGCAATTTTCCGACATGATCTGCAGCAGACATTCTAACTAGAAGAAAGCTTCTATCTTCTCCCAAAAAAGTATTCAACCACTATGTGATTGACCCAAATTCCCCAACGAAGTTGTTAATCAAAAAATTTGGTCAACCAAAATCTCTGAAAATTTCCCAGAAAAAAAAATAAACAAAGTGGCTCTTATACCATAACAAAGTTTTGACTGAATGCCGTTTTCCTTAGGCTCTTTTCCATTAAATAGAAATTTGTGTACAATCTATCTTAGGTAACCTGCTAATGTAGCTCCTAGTCTACTGCCCTATTTAATCATAAAACATAACTCTGAATATTTACAATTGTCAGCCATAAGTTACTCTTTTACAATTAAAGGTAAGCCATAAGTTACTCCATAATTTCTGCTTTGTTACCTTTTTCATAGAATTCTCCACGTCTTCGGTCAAAGATGGAAGCTTTCCGACCAAAGGTGACCACTTTTCTTCACCGGCAATTGGGTACATGACATTACCCTAGCCATTTTGAGATCCTTGACCACAAGAATCAAGATCTGAAAATTTTTGGTGAATAAAGGTTGCATCTTCTCAGGATGTGAGAATTGTAGGGAAGGCCGGCCTAGGGGTGTCCATAATTCGACTAAAAGTAAAGAAAACCGACCGAACCAAAAATTTCAGTTTGGTTTTTATCTGACTCAGTAGGTTTTCAATTTTTGTCAAATGATTTTTTGGTTTTCGTTGTCGGTTTTCGAACATCAAATGTCCAAAATAACCGAACTAACTGAATAATATATATATATATATATATATATATTAGTACGTATATACTAAATACAGTTAGTATATATATATATTATATCGATATATGTATCTTAAAATTTATAGTTCGGTCAGTTTGACCAAACCGACCGAAACTGACCAAGAAGTTAGGTTGGTTAATGTTCGGTCTAAATTGATAATTTAGTTGGTTTCGGTTATTAGCATAGTATGGTTCGATTATTTCAATTTCTCTAATTCGGTCGGTTGACCGAATCGACCGATGCACACCCTTAGTCCAGCCAAAGAACAAGCAGCTGAGGTATTTCCTTTCCACGTCGGAAAACCATTCTTCTGTCTTGAATCGATACGGGATCCATATTAATTGTATCCTCCTTCCCAATCTAAAAGTAATTTAGTCGAGCCTCCTTCATCGGATTTGAGGCAGCCTTTGATCAGGGAGCAATTGAAAACTAGATGGACGTAGGCACCCTTAGGTAGTGCTAAACGGAAAACTACCTTTCCCACTTCGGCAAGAATAGTGTAAGGTCCATAGTAGCGAGCAACCAATTTGATGTTTTTCTCTTAGAGCGGCTGAGTTTGCATGTAAGGCTGTAATTTCAAAAACACGTGTTCTCCCACTTCAAAATGTTTTCTTCTCTCTTCTCTTCTTATAGAACTGTTAGTATTATATACTAAAAGTTTGACTTTGAATGATATTAAACTTTTACCCTTTATGAATGAGAATCAAGTTAAATTAAACAAGTTCTATGTTATGTTGTTTTGCACTTAGATAGAGTGGGTCATCATCGAGAGAACCGAAGATCATTCTATCAGTTACTTGCGAAACAATAATAATGGTTCACAACCTAGATGGACATGAACACCCCATCCGAACGGTTGTAGTGCCAACGGTCCAGTTTGTCTTGACTGGTTAGTTGGACTAGTACATTTATGTATTGAACAGGATCCAAGAGAGGAGAAGTTCGTTTTATATTGACCGCCTTAAACGAACTAGGCCTCGGTTAATTATTGCGTTCTCTTAACCCATAAAATATTAAATAGACATATATATGCAGTATATATTACTTTGACTCACATGGGTGAGGTTTAGTGAACTGGATCAATAATCCCACTGTCTTGGGTAATTGTTGCATGTATGATGTGTTGTTAGGATATTTACGTTACCATGTACGTTTAGTTTGATGATGTCCCGGGAATGAGTTCATGAAAGATTATTATGCTAAACCATGCAAGTGGATTAAATTCCGATATAGTAATAAGGTGATGAACGAGCGTTAGCTTCGATAAATATAATAATAAATTAATTCTTGATTATCAGTAATCAGACTAATTAATGAACATTATATCTTAAACATAGGGAGATAATTCGAGTAATTATTATTGGAGTCTCAATTGTAAATTGGGCTAGGAAAGGGATTGCAATAATATTATGTTAGTGGCCCATAATATTATTTAATTAATTAGAATAGTGGGTTTGACCCACAGTTATTTTAATTAATTAAAGAGCCGTATTCCTAATCTCCTAAGGGTTCCTACTATAATGCTATATACACTATCATTAAGCTCATGAGAAGAGAAGAATCCCTAATTATAATTCATGTGATCCACGCGCCCTCTCTCTCTAGATCTCATCTGAGCTTTATCTTCTTCTTATTCCTCTACCGATACAAGTTGAAGAGGTGTAAGAGTAATACAGTAGAAGAACCAAAGGTATTCGAGACCTGGTGATCATTTACTCGAAGTCGACCATCCATGACCTGAAGGCCGAGGATCGTCGACCTAGCCGCCGCGGCCCAGCTGGAAGCAAGCCGCGAGCTAGCCAGGAGCCGCACGTGCCACCCAGAGCTGCCCGCGACGTGCCTCGTGACATTCACGCGTCGTCCTCGACTCTCGATCCCGACCCGACGATCCTACCCACACGATCTGTTTGCGAACCCGATGTTTCCTTCATGATCCCATCTTGTTCGTTTGTTCATCCCGATCAATTCAATCAAATTGAAGATCATCCAGATCGCATAAATTTTAACTCGTGTGTTTTCTACGTCAAACCCTTAGATTTGCTGCGCATAGGTTTACGTTTGCTATTGAGTTCGTGATTTGTACATAACGAGATCATCACAGATCCTATCAAGTGGTATCAGAACACTTGGTTAATTAGTTTTGCACCAAGTTCAAATTTTTACGGCTTTATTTGACAAGATGTGTTCAAACGCAGCCATATATTGGATTATATTCGCATAACTCGATTTTGCAAAAATTAGTTTAATCCACTATTATGACCGACTATGTGTTTGATGAATGTTTTTGAATGTGATGTATGGTTTTAAATTCGTTTTTTAAGCCTCGGACAAGCCGAGGAATTTATGGATGAATATTTGTAATAATTATTCACCCGGGAGTTGACCGGATAGATTTAATTATTTGTTTAGAAAACATGTACATCAATTCGTTGGACCTAGGATCGAATTATGTAATTTTGTAAATTATATTTTTTGTATTATGATCGTGGATTGATGACCGGGAGATCACAAGAGATCAACGAACCTCGAAAGAACAACCGGACTGGAGCCCGGAGACTCACACAGCTCGCGCGATTAAAAAAAAATATTTTGGCCGGCCGATTTTCCGACCACCGGCAACATGCGGCGGCGGTGACAGGCGGCAGGCGGGTGGAGAGGTTTTACTTGGTGACCATGCAGTACGATATCAACCAGGATTCTACTGCAGTGAAAGTTCCAGTTGAACAGGGAAAGAATATACAAGGTTTCCTTGTTTATGGGGACTCAATATTTAATGGCCATAAGTGTGGATTTATTTATTTAAATTTTATTATGTGCAATAAATATTTTATTTATTTATTTATGCATGTTAATTAATTATTGCTTTTGCGTAGGATTAATTTAAAATTGCATATATATATTTATGATGTTAATTAGTTATTGCATTTGCATGGGATTAATTTAAAATTGCATAAACATTCAAATATTTAAAAATTCTTATTTAAATTATACTAAGTTTGAGAAAGAATTTAAAATTAAATTTAATTGTAAAATTCCTAAGGCCTTCATTTCTAATTTTTCGGTAAATCAATTAATTGCAGTATGGGCTCCCCCACGGGTGATATCACTAAAATTAATTGTAGAAAATTACCAGGACAAATTTTTAATTAGACGAATAGAGAAATTCTTATTAGAGTGTACGGGCTTCTCCTCGAATGATGTATAGTCAAAGATGAACTTAAGATCGAGAAATGGGATTCACTTAGAATGCGATTAAATTTATTAACCCCCCTCGGGGTTCCTAAATTCTATTGCATGGCCAAATGGAGACCGACTATTAATTTCGTTCGTCATGAATTTGGTTTAGACTTATGAAAATTAATGGGCCTTTGACAAGCCCATCTCTGGCGAATGTTGAGTTTCGTAGGCTTACCCTCGTATCATGCATTTCTCACGGTGTTTTGAGATGTTGGTGAATTTAAGTTAATATTGTTTTGAGGATGTCAATATTAGTAGTTATATCCAATGTGTTTAATCTGTAAAATTATTTTCATGATTATGAGGTTATATTCATCATGTTGTTCAATCTGTTAGCTGTTATTCTAAAAGAAAATCTGCTTACTGGTCCAAATTACATTGATTGGAAAAGGAACATAGACATAGTGTTGACTGCTGAGGGTTATAAGTATGTAATCACAAAGGCTTGCCATGCAGAGCTTGCGGCTGATGCTCCTAATCAAGAGAAATGAAGTATGCTCGGAGGAAGAAAGCTGATGAGATGGTTAAGTGTTACATTCTGGCTTCTATGTCGAATGTTCTTCAACATCAACATTAGTATATGAACACTGCGGCAAACATGATCCTCAATCTCAAGAATCTGTTTGGACATCAGTCTAAGGCTGCTAGGCAGGAGGCTATGAGTTCTCTGATGAGCATGCGTATGGTCGAGGGCACTCCCGTAAGGGATCATGCCCTCAGGGTTATGGCGCTGCTCAATGAGCTTGAGGCTATGAGTGGTTTTATCGACGGGGAAACCCAGGTTGATATTATGCTCCATCTCTGTAGAAGAGCTTAGATCAGTTCCAGTTGAAGTACAACATGCACAAATTGCATATAGCTCTTCCAGAATTGCTAGCAGAGCTTTAGTCGACGGAAGCCTTATTCACTCAGGCTTTTCAAGTGCTTGTCACGGAGCAGGCTGGACCTTCTAGGCCTCACGAGGGCAGGAAGAGAAAGAAGTCTGCAGGAAAGCCGAAAGGCACAGGATGCCCCGGTTGCCCCGCGACTGGCCCCTCATGCATTGGCAAAGAAACTGAAAGGAAGATGCCACAAGTGCAAAAAGTCAGGACACGGAAAGGTCGACTGCTCTCTCCTCAAGAAAGGTGACTCTCTTATTAATTTCGTAGAATTATGTTTAACAGTTGTATCTACCAGAACTTGGTTTGTAGATACTGGAGCAAGTGATCATGTCTGCATTTCTTTGCAGGGGTCCAAGAAACCAGTTAAGGAGGGAGAGATCACCATCTACATGGGCGATGCTACGAAAGTGGCAGCAGTTGTAGTTGGAGACGCTACTTTATTATTTAGTAGTAGTAGTTTGGTTTTGAGACATTGCCTTTATGTTCCTAGTTTTAGAAAGAATCTTATTTCAGTTTCTAAGCTTGTTATGGATGGTTTTTTATTTACGTTTGATGACTTGGTTATTATTCGCTATGAAAAACGTTTCATTTGTTCTAGTTCATTAGTTGGCAATTTATATGTTCTTAAACCAAACTCTCCCACACTGCAACAAACTGAAGTGAATAATGTCATGGCTAAATCTAATAAGAGGAAGGAGTCTTTGCAGATGAATCAAGAATATCTTTGGCACCTTAGACTTGGCCACATCAACCTTAGGAGAATTCAAAAGTTGGTATCTAGTGGACTCCTCGGTCCATCAGAAGATCATTATCAAACTTGCGAATCTTGCCTAGAAGGTAAAATGGCTATGAAGCCGTTTTTGGCAAAGGGGTATAGGAGCCAAGAAGTGTTATGATTGATTTATTCTGATTTGTGTGGTCCTATGTCGATCCAGGCTAGAGGAAGTTTTGAGTATTTTATCTCTTTATTGATGATTACTCGAGATTTGGGTACATTGATCTATTGCACCGCAGGTTCGAATTCTTTGACAAATTAATGGAGTATCGAGTAGTTGTGGAGAAGCTTCATGGTAAAAGTATCAAGTCGATTCGATCTGATCGGGGTGGTGAATACCTCTTTGGAGAGTTCAGGACATACTTATCGGAAGCAGGGATTGAATCCCAACTAATTGCACCTGGCACGCCCCAGCAGAACGGGATTGCAGAGCGAAGAAATATGACTCTTATAGAAATGGTTAAGTCGATGATGAGCTATTAAAAGCTACCAGATTCGTTCTGGGGTATGGCAATGAAAACAACATTGTATGGTTCCTTTAAAGTCAGTTGAGACTACTCCTTATGAGATGTGGAAAAGGCACAAGCCCAGTTTCTCACCGTTTCGAGTATGGGGCAGCCCTCCACACTTATTAGTGCAGGAAGCTTGCAAGTTGGAAAAACATTCGAAAGCACGAGTGTTCGTTGGGTATGCACAGGGAACGAAAAGTTGAATTATTTTATAGTCCTGAGGATCAGAAGGTGATTGTTAGCACGAACACTAGATTCTTGGAAGAAGATTATATCATGAATCACAAGCCGGTGAGTAGACTAGGCTTAAAGGAGTTAAAGGGTGAAGACGATAGTTCCCCATCGAGTGCACAAGTAGATACATCACATAATACTGCAACACGACACACTGATAGTGCACCAGCGCAGATAGATCTGGGATATTATGGGCATTAGACCGGTTCACTGGGATTAGCAGAATGGACCAGATCGAGTGGGCCAGTCGAATCAATACTTGTCAAGTGGAGAGGGTAAGAAGTCAAAGTTACGCGGATCCATGAGCGTTAAGAAGACACTTGCTCCATCAAGTCTTGGTCGAGGAATTAGACGATCGAACATTATTGTTCGTCTGATCGACCATATTCTACTCCAGGGACAGCTTAGCAGTCGTTCCAGACCTGGTCGAACCGCAAGGCCTCCAAAGGAATCTTTAGCATGTGCGTAGAGAACATGTGGCGAATGTAACACCCCGCTTTTCCATAAATATCAGAGTGCGTTTTTCGCAAATTCTTTTCAAAAAAACACATTTCTAAGAGTTAAATTTTCGCAATTTCTTTTCTAAAAATATGTACTAGTTTACGAAATCGTGATTCGGGATGCTACTAAAAACCATTCATTTTGTGAAAATCTGTTATCATCATTTAATTTTAGCTGTAACGAAAAACGGATTATTTTCAAATCAAACTAGCATGTAATACTGTATAAAAGTCTGTCTAATAATTCAGTTCAAATATAAAAACTGACATGCTAGTTGAAACATCGTAAAGTGACAGCGAAAGTCAAACGTGGCAAAACATAGTTGTACAATAATGTACAATGGCTAGAAGCCAAATCCCTTGTCCACGAACCACCAATCCAGCTCACTCCTCTGGTCCGACTCTGTAACCTGAAAAACATAGAAATCGTGGGGCGTGAGCACTAAAGCCACTGTGCTCCGTAGAACTCATACTAATGCAAACAGTAATAATAATTGCAATATCATGATCAATGGCATATATATATCTGGCTGTCATGTCATGTCTGCTGATCAACCGTATATATAAACTGCTACAGGATCAGAATATCTGCCGGCTATAAACTGTGACGGAAGCCTATGTGCACACTCTAGTGGGCAGATTACACCACTAGAACTCAGATGGTCTTACTTTGTCTAGCCTCACTGTGCAGGGACTAGATGTACATACCTTGAACATGATAAGTGTAATTATAGTTAATGTAATACTTAGTCTGAGTCCCCACCTGAACTGCTAGTCTGAAACTGTAAGTGCTGCTGCTGGTCAAACTGTAAAAATATATAAATAAACAAACACTAAGTACTATGCTCAGACTGACTGAAATAACTGCTAAGATGCTCAACTCGAACTAAATATTTTAAATGGAATAATCTCGGGGTCTAACTTGACTCACAAGAAAATTGGATTGAACTGGTACTAGTATATCGAGCTGACTGGACTGAAAAATTAACTAAAATATTGTACTGAACTCAGACCAGGTCACTGAGTCCTGAACTGCTCAAGTAACCGGTCTGAACTGGTCGGTTCACTGGCTGGGCAGACCACCAGCTCGTCGGTCGGGCGGTCGGCTACTGATTGGACTACCGGCGCGGTCGCA
>CACSLK010032525.1:12534868-12546059 GCA_902706635.1 Striga hermonthica | reverse complement strand
CTTCATTTATCCACGATAGGTGTATCTAACAGACGCACTATCGGCCTTCTCCTAGACACTGTGACATCAAGACGCTCTAATGGCCTTCTCTCCGACACTGTATGTAAACACACTCTAATGGCCTTGTTTAAACATACGTAAGAACATAAGTTCCCCTCTTAATTGGATCACCAATTCAATACTCAATTCAAGACATATAATTATGATGAGGTACATGGGGTATTTATAGGTGAAAAAATAAATGTAAGCCTAACTATACTAGATCTCCTAAATCTTGCAATAATAGAAATCCTAACACTAGAAAGCAATAAAATCCCATTACTACCAAATAACTAATGCTTGGCTTGCACACCAAGCAATTCTAGAAGCTCCCAACTCTCGCGCCTCATAAGCTTTCGGCCGCCTCATATGCGCGCCGCCCTTCCGCGTTGCCTAATCCTCATCGCGCGCGGCTTCGCACGCGCGCGCCTCGCACGCGTTACACGCCATCTCAGCTTCCCCTAGTCCCGCGCGGACTATGCTCTCGCTCGCCTGCCCAGCACGCGCCCTGCTGCCTTGCGCTGCACGCCCGCCGCCTAACTTCCGCGCGTGATCACCTACACCCGCTACTCCTACTCCTGCTCGGATTAGGCCACCGCCTACGCTGATGCTCCACTCGCGCGCTAATGCGCGCACTTCGTCGTTGCTGCCCAACTGCCGCGCGTCCTCGCCACCTGCGCGAGTGCCGCACACGCCCCTCATGCCCGTGCCGCTCGCGCCGTCGTCCCGTGCCTCGCGCATTGCCTCCAGCGCCCATGCGTCCCGACCCTCTACCGCGCGCCCTCGTGCACCCGTTGCACCGCACGTCCCAGCCGTCCTCGTGGCCTGCTCGTCTATCACGCACCCGCGTACGCCCACTGCCATCCGCGTGCCGCCAACCTCTGTCGTCGATCCTTCTGATGTGCACCATCGTGCGTTGCTTGCGTCCAGCTTCTCAACGTCACTCACCCGTGCACCAATTCGACCCTTCGTCCCACTACGCGCATCAAGGTACGATGCGCGTTCTTTGCTCGTGCTCGCACCCTTGTCGCCGACTGACTCCAAGTGCTCGCCCGATTCCTTAAGCTCTCCCGACGGTCATGGATCCCATCCATCCAACCCAATACAATCACCAGCTCGCCAAATCCAACCATCCTCCATTCTACTCATACCTCGCCTTCGAGCCTCCATCTTGCGAACTCGCCTTTTCCTCGCACAAGGCTTACACCACGCGCCTCGCATGCGTCGTTCGTTACGCCTAGTCCTTCATGGACTGGGCTTTGCGCGTGTGCTCCCCAGTCGCGCCCACTGTCGCGCGCCTCGCCCTTGCTGTCTGCCTCCCGCGCGTGTGCGCCTGCCAATCCTAGGCCTACTAGGCCTAGGCCATCACCCGCGTCGGCCGCACTTGCGCGCCCCTCGCGCTCGGCCTGTTCTCCGCGTGTTGCTTGCGCATCCCCACCAACGTCTGCGGCCCAATCTCCTACAGCGCGCCCATGCGCTCTGGTTGTCTCGCGCGTGCCAACCATGACCCCGCGCTCGCCTTTCGTGCACTCGCGTGCGTCGCTCGCGTCCAGCATCTTGACGCCACTCCCTCGTGCATCGTCTCGACCCTTCGACCCCTTTGCTCGTGCTCGCACCCTCGTCGCCAACCGACTTCAAGTGCTCGCCCGATGGTCCTGGTTCGTCCCACAGGTCCCATCCTTCAACACACTTACCATTATTGCAATCACCAGCACACCATATCCACCCATCTTATATTCTTTGCCTACCATGCCTTCTAGCCTCCATCTTCCAAACTCGTCTTCTTCTTGCACAAGGCTTTCACCAACACTTCGCTTCTTTAGCCTTTGCCTTGCGTTTCCTTCGAGCTTGCTTGGCCTTGTACTTCCTAGACTTTACCTTTGACTTCGGACCACATCCTTTTGGCCAATCTCTATCGCATGAAGGCCGATATATTGGACTTGATGGCGCCTCTAGCATGTTTTCCAACCATATGTTGAGATCGTCGCCATCCTCATCCTCCGACTCGCCTGGGTTGATGACCACTTCCGTATCATTCCCCTCCTCTTCAAGACTTTCCTTATCCTCAAGGATTAGAAATCTCTTTTCTTTTTTTTTAAGACTCTATAAAAATAACAAAGGACTAGATGACACTTTTTTTTTTGACTCAAATTTTCGAAAAACAAAGGGAAAAAATCGAACAAAATTCGATCCCCAAAAAAGAACAAAAAAATTGAAAAATTCGAACAAAAAAGAACAAAAATTCGGCCCCCTCAGGAAAAGGCAAAACTGAAAAAAGAAAAAAGATAGATCGATCAGCACCTCTCAACGAAAGCACCAATAATGAATAGATCGAGATTTCTGTCTATACGGGTGTGAATAAATGCGCACTCAGGGCCTTCGTTTAGACACGATAGGTGTGAATAATAGACGCACTCATGGCCTTCTACTAGACAATGTGACTTCAAGACGCTCTAATGGCCTTCTCTCCGACACTTGTATGTAAACACGCACTACGGCCTTGCTTAACACACGCTAGAACACAAAGTTCCCCTCTCTATTGACTCATCAATCAAGACTTAACATTCAACCATGACTATCAATAATGAAGAGTACATGGGGTATTTATAGGTGCATAAAATAAATCTAAGCCTAATCAAACTAGATCTCCTAAATCAATAATTAAAAGCAACTAGAAAATAAATTCCTACTATTACTATAATTCCTAATGTCTTGACTTGCACTCCAAGCATAAGTCTTGAAGCTGAAGTCGCCGCCCCAAGTCTTCGACCGCCTTATGTGCGCGCCGCCCTCGGCCTTTATTCCTTGTAGCGCGCGGCTTCGCGCGCGTGTGCCTCGCATGCGTCGTTCGTTATGCCTAGTCCTTCGTGGACTGGGCTTTGCCCTTGTGCTCCCCAGTCGCGCCCACTGTCGCG
Source organism: Striga hermonthica (assembly GCA_902706635.1). NCBI lineage: Eukaryota > Viridiplantae > Streptophyta > Magnoliopsida > Lamiales > Orobanchaceae > Striga > Striga hermonthica. The sequence continues at coordinate 12,543,105 of CACSLK010032525.1, read as the reverse complement.
CGCCTCACCCTTGCTGTCTGTCTCCCGCGCGTGCGCGCCTGCCAATCCTAGGCCAACTAGGCCTAGGCCATCACCCGCGTCCGCGCCACTTGCGCGCCCCTCGCGCTCGGCCCGTTCTCCGCGTGTTGCTTGCGCGTCCCCGCCAACGTCTGCGGCCCAATCTCCTACAGCGTGCCCATGCGCTCTGGTTGTCTCACACACTCGCTTGCGTCGCTCGCGTCCAGCATCTTGACGCCACTCCCTTGTGCATTGTCTCGACCCTTCGACCCCATGCGCGCATCAATGCACGATGCGTGTTCTTTGCTCGTGCTCGCACCCTCGTCGCCAACCGACTTCATGTGCTCGCCCGATGGTCCTAGTTCGTCCCACGGGTCCCATCCTTCGACACACTTACCATTTGCAATCACCAACACGCCATATCCACTCATCTTGTATTCTTTGCCTACCACGCCTTCTAGCCTCAATCTTCCAAACTCGTCTTTTTCTTGCACAAGGCTTGCACCAACACTTCCCTTCTTTAGCTTTTGCCTTGCGTTTCCTTCGAGCTTGCTTGGCCTTGTACTTCCTAGACTTTACCTTTGACTTCGGACCACATCCTTTTGGCCAATATCTATCGCATGAAGGCCGATATATTGGACTTGATGGCGCCTCTAGCATGTTTTCCAACCATATGTTGAGATCTTCGTCATCCTCATCCTCCGACTCGCCTGGGTTGATGACCACTTCCGTATCACTGCGTGCCCGCGGTGACTGCCGGCCGTGCCATGCGCACACTATGTGCGGACTGGCACTACGGTCGGCCTTTCGCCAGCCGTGCGGCGACTTTCTCCGGCAAATCTTTTCTGACTGGATACAAAATGACTTGAAATAACTAAATATACATGAATTGCTCGAGACTTGCCGGCTAGGTTTTGAAATAGCTCGGAGTGGGCTTATATAGAACCTCCGAGCTCTTTTTAGCTTAAGACATGGGCCGAACAACATGACTATGGCATGATCTTGCAAATATGAACTTAAAAATAACATAAAGAGGGTTAATATGATTATACCCTTCAATTGTTTGGAAAAACGGCTATGAACTCTAGCTTGGCACTTGAAGGCGTGTGCTTGTTTGCTTCGCTAGTGTTTGTTTTGCCCCCTTCGGTTTCCTTGACTATGGCCAATTATAAGCTAATTCCTTAACTGTACTTTCTTATTAATTATTTATGTTCGGTGGTTTTTAAGATGAAGCATCCATTCTCCCATTCACTCTTAAATTGGCGTGGGAATAATATAAGCATGAGGTGGAAATTATGTTGGACACATGGCCTACGCCTAAGGCTTGGTGGCACATGAAAAACTTAGTCATTACCTAGAATTTATATCATCATGCCATGTTGCTTAAGCAAGTAAGTGAAGCTAGTAGGTGAATTATCCAAGCAACTTGCACAATATTTTCCTAGCTTATAGCAACAAACTCACAGCAATTGGGAAAATATGGCCAATTAGGCTAACTAATGACCTATGATCATGCTTGAGCCTTATACATAATTATAGATAAATGAGGTGACTTAACTTATTATAATCTTAGCAATTGGACATGACTTTGGCACATAGGCGTGGCACTTAATTCACACGCACCAACTTGGATAATATTTCCTAACGTGCATGGACTTCTTAAACCTAACTTAACACACTTTGACTTAAGATTAAGTGCCTTGATATTAAACCGAATTTACTTAATTTCGGTCAGAACTTGATTTCGAAACTTAATTCGAATATTATCTCAACTTAACTTCATTAATCTGAAACTCATTTATTATATAAATGAATTGGAATTAAATTTGAAAACTTGTTCGGTCATTGAATTAATTAAACTGAATAATTTATCGACTAATAGTCGAACTTTAACTGAAACTGAATAATTGGCTTGAACTCAACTTTGACGATTAATTTAATATTTTCAAATTCGATTAATATATCAACATTAGAATAATTAATCCCAACTTGCTGATGTCCATTTATTAAATAAACGGACTGAGATTAATTATTATCATGACTCGGTTAATAAATAAAATTAACCAGATATATTTTCGACTTAACGTCGAACTTGGAATTTAACTAGCTGAATGACTTAAACTTAACATTAACATGAATATTTATTAACAAGGGCTAGCATATATTGAAAGCTAGTATCTTTCCTTTATTAATACGGGGCGTTACAACGAAGGTTGAATGGTTCATGGCGATAACGGTTTCTGACACCTCTGACGCTCTCTGACACATTCCTGACGCGGAGCTAGTGGAGGCATGAGGGTTGTACGATCGGGCAGCTAGGGTAGCTAGGGCAGCTCTTCGGGCATGTAACTCGCTCCTATAATTAGGGGCGAGAGTTATCGTTTTCAACACAATCTCTCATACTTGTACATTTTCCACACATATTATTCATCTTTTCAAGGCTGACTTGAGCGTTTAGGCTTTTCACCTGAAAATTCCTCTAGTGTGAGAGTTTCGTGCAGGCTTCGGCGTTCTACCGGCGAGGAAGGTGAGCTTGGAGCGGTTCTCAGCTGGTCGAACGTTACACCTATATTATTGGCGCCGTCTGTGGGACTCTGTTCGAAAAGCTGTATCGCGAGCTCAACCATGGCGGACGGAATTCCTCGTATAAATCTGCAAGTGTCGTTCGACGATGCTTGGATGACAACCAGGCTGATGGGAGCAGGACCACCACCTGGTTTTTCTGGGCCGTTGCAAACACTGGTTCCCCAACACTTACACCCCAAGGTGCGGGGGTCACATCAGCAGTCCTAGTCGCAGGGGAAGGTCGCGACTGTAACGCCCCAATTTTATTTACCGAAAATCAGAATAAATTTTTCGAATTTATTTCAAAAACAATATTCGAGGCGCTACTCATTTTCAAATCAATAATCAATACTCGACATTTTCTCAATATTCGGCAATTATCGATACTCATAATCAATAATAAAATCTCAATAATCAATCAATAATCCAATAATGATCTTAGGGAAATAATCCGTATCAATAATCCAATACTAGAAAAACAATAGTCAATAATGATGCAATAATATCCAAATTCAGTTCAAAGCGGAAACATTTATTCAAATTAAGGACCACCACTCGCATCCCCTCCGTCGTGCCGCTCTATCTAACCTGCATCCATGAAGAGCAGGTGGGGATGAGCACAATAGGAAACAGTAGTGCTCACCGCTATGCCATAAATATTAATGTCAATAATCAACAGTAATCAATAATCAAAAGGTATGGTCTCAGCATGTATACGAAAAAATAATCTATCCCATTCTCCCATCAATAATAAAATAATCAGACTCATGTGCACACCTACGCATAGACTGCTGCTGACTATATATCGAATGCCCTCCGGTCCTACATCGAGTGCCAGCCAGTAGGAGTAAACCATCCCACTGGTCAAGGCCTTGCCTTGGACTTACCAATGAGGATCACCGGCCGAGGGACCTAAGCCCTGGTCTTACGGCTTCTCAAGGGAGACTACCCGAAGGTATGTTCTATAGCTACGGGGACAACCGTCCGGTGGCCGATACAGCTCACACCGAAGGCTACATGATTCACATGCATACTTTGATCATACCACAATTAAAACAGTAACATTTAAAGCATAGTAATTTTACAATTACAACCCACCTGGATAACTGAAATTGAAACTGAGATTCGTTGCTTATGTGGAAACTCAATGGCTCGACTTCTCAGAATCTACATAAAATTAGGCGGCACTCGAATAAATAACTAACTCTTAACTTGATAAACTAATTTACCATTCTGAAAGATTTTTCTAGGCTTAAGGTTCACGACTTATAATATCCTCTTTCTCTTTACTTATATAAAAAAAAATCAGCTCCTACTAACAATTAAAAGCCACAATCTGAACATATAAAGCTACAAAAACAAAAATAATAATATATACACAAATAATAATAAGAATAATAATAATAATAAAATATATTCATTACAACACAACACATTTAAAGTGATACAACAACTAGATAAAATGATTCACATTTAAGTTGAGAAATATATACATCACTTTAGTAATTTCCCCACTTGCAGCAAAATAAAAAAAAAAAAAAAGACATATACTCACTTTATTAAAATCCGGCAAGACGGCTCAACACTACACACATACATGCAAATATATTCTTTTTCTTTCATTTTCTCCTAATATCAGAGGCAATTAATTAAAAAAAAGAAGGCCATATTAGCTGAATATAAATCTAACTTTTTAGCACTTAAATAGCCATTTAATGACTTGAATAACAATCAGCTAATATATATCATAATTAAACCAAAACAACTAACAACACGACATGCATCATCTCCTTCTATATATATATATATATATATTTATTTTTTTTTTAAATCTCAAAACTAATCATGGCCATAAAACAGAGATTATTACTATTATAAATCCTGCATATATACAGCAAAATTTTTCATTTTAGGGTCAGCAACTTAGGCAAATTCGCATGGCACAAGATACATATAAACATGCCTTCAACTTTCCATTCCTTTTCTTAAATCATCAGGACTTCTGGTAAGTTCAACATGAGCTGAGATAAAAGCTCTGAATATACTTCACTGATAGTGTAATCCTCTTCACCATCTCAACATACAATTCACATCACAATTTGGCCAAATAAGCACACTAAAAATGTCTCTAGATAACATAATTTGCATGAACCTTAAGTCCTAATTTAATCCTTCAAAATTCTCTTAAGCATAATAGGGTGATCGGATTATACCTCCTTCAGGAATTAAACAAGAACGGATGAATGAGGGTTCAGATCAAAGGCCTCGGTTCTTCTCGCTGCTAAACACTTTCGGCTTCGGGGCTGGTCCCGGCTCGCCGTTCGGGGGTCTCTGGCAAGGGCTGGCCTCGTCGAGGGTAGGCTCGGACGAACAGGGGAAAAGCGCGTCTGCTCCTAGTGCATCTGGTCTTCCTCGTATCCACTCGAACAAATTGCGGCTCTTCTGGTGCGATGGAAGGATGTGACAGTGAGGGCGAGAAGACAGTGATTAAAAGGCTAAGATCAGAAGAGAGTGATCGATCGACTATATGGAGGCGTGAAATATGGTCTGTAGGTTTGAGAACTCGCACATATATATAAGGGAAAGGAGAAAAAAAAATAAACCTATACCTATCCTGCTTGATTAGGCGAAATATTGGCGTAATTAAAGGATTGGGTAACGGTTTTCAAGGCTAATCAAATCTCACAAGATGATGCCCACTATGCTAAGTAGATGATTTGATTTTCCAAATCAAATAAAATTGAATCATATATACTAATATATGTGGCGGCTCTCATAATTCAAATGCCAGGATTGTGATGCTCATAAGGCTGAAAATATAGCTTAGTGAACTGGAAAAATGAGGTCAATAATATCTTGGTAAAGAAATCATGAGAGACCGAGAGAAAAATAAAATTAACGGGACCGAAAATGGTTTAGAAATTATCGACATACGCTGAATCGAAAATTCTATTAAAATTGGTTCGATCGCACAGACGCTCGGGAATGAAACAAAAATAATTCATCCGAATATATACACACAATAATTATTTATTTAATAATAACCATCATTTAGACAATTAATATAAATAAATACTAATAACAACAAATTATAGCAATTTGACATTTAACAACAACAACAATAATAATAATAATAATAATAATAATAATAATAATAATAATAATAATAATAATAAAGACAATTAATAATAGCAATAATCAATAATTATTCCTAAATAATCCACAATAAAATGGGGTATTACAGTCTATCCACCTTACAAAGAATTCCGTCCTCGGAATTCGAAAATAAACTAGAACGCAATAAAAAAATACAGAGGGGACTCAAAACTCAAAATTCGGATATCGCCTCCGAAGCTCGGCCTCCTTTTCCCAATTCGCCTCTGTCTCGTCATGTCAGCTCCAAAGCACCTTTACCAAGCTCACTGCCCGGTTCCGCAACTGATGGACCTTCTGGTCTAAAATAGCTACCGATACCTCCTCATAGGTAAGGTCTCGCTCGACCTGCAGTTCGCCGAAGTCCATCACGTGACCGGGATCATGCACGTATCTCCGCAACATCGAGACGTGAAACACGTCATGTACGCCCGACAAGCTAGGTGGTAAAGCCAGCCGATAAGCCAAGTTCCTGACACGAGCAAGGATCTCGAATGGCCCAATATAACGCGGTTTAAGCTTCCCCCTCTTCCCGAAGCGAATCACACCCTTCATGGGCGAGACCTTCAGGAAGACATGATCTCCGACGACATACTCGTGCTCATCCCTCTTTCGGTCGGCGTAGACTTTCTGCCTCTCTTGGGCTGACCGGATATGCTTCCGGATAGCCTCAACTGTCTCCGCAGCTCTAAGAATGAACTCTGGACCCATGATCGTTCTCTCTCCGACCTCATCCCAGTACAAGGGTGTTCGGACCTTACGTCCATACAATGCCTCGAACGGGACCATCTTGATTGTGGAGTGGTAGCTATTGTTGTAAGTCAGCTCGACCAAAGGCAAGGCACTCTCCCAGGTTAGGCTACGGTCCAAGACCACAGCCCTCAATATGTCCTCCAAGTACTGGATCGTCCGCTCTGACTGGCCATCTGTCTGAGGATGAAAAGTTGTACTGAACTCCAGCCTCGTCCCCATGGCTCGGTGCAGGGTCTTCCAGAACTGAAAAGTGAACTTCGCGTCTCGATCAGACACGATCTCCACGGGGACTCCATGAAGTTTGACAATCTCATCCACGAACAACTCGGCATACTGACTAGCCTTCATAGTCGTCCGGACTGGCAGAAAGTGGGCCGACTTCGTAAGGCGATCCACAATCACCCAAATAGAGTCATGCCCGGTCCTCGACTTCGGCAATCCCACCAAGAAATCCATGGTGATGCACTCCCACTTCCACAAGGGAACCTCAAGTGGCTGCAACTTCCCTCTCAGTTTCTGATGCTCAGCCTTCACTTGCTGACATACCAGACACCCATTCACGAACCTTGCCACTTGCCACTTCATACCTCGCCACCAGAAAGACTTCCTCAAGTTCTGATACATTTTCGAACTACCAGGATGGACGGTGTACGGGGCACTATGGGCCTCTCTCAAAATCTCCCTTCGCAATTCCCACACCTTCGGAACACAAAGTCTACCCTCGAAGACCAAGGCCCCATCAGATGCGACTGCGAATCCTCTAACTCTATCGGCTTCCGACAACTCCTTCATCCGGCAAAGGAAATGATCATTTGGTTGCTCGGCGATTATCCTCTCACGAAGAGTCAGTCCCACAACCAAAGAGGTCAACACACCCCTGGCTGTCGAAGGTTGCTCTACTGCCTCTAACTGTATCCGCTCGAACTCTCGAAGAAGGACCTCTTGCTTGGTAAAGAGACAGGACAACTGGCCATAACTCCTCCGACTAAGGGCATCGGCTACTACGTTAGCTTTCCCAGGATGGTAGCTAATCGTGCAATCGTAGTCCTTGACCAGTTCTAACCACCTACGCTGCCACATATTCAGCTCCTTCTGAGTGAAAATGTACTTTAGGCTCTTGTGGTCGGTAAAAATCTCACACTTGCCTCCATAGAGGTAGTGTCGCCAAATCTTCAAGGCGTGAACGACTTCAGCTAACTCAAGATCGTGAGTGGGGTAGTTCTGCTCGTGAGGCTTCAGCTGTCTCGACGCATAGGCTACGATCCTCCCCTGCTGCATAAGGACACATCCCAAACCCATCTTCGAAGCATCACTATAGATGGTGAACTCCAAATTAGGATCGGGAATAGATAGAACGGGCGCGGTAGTGAGTCTCCTCTTCAGCTCCTGGAAACTCTCCTCACACTTCTGACTCCAATCGAACCTCACGGCCTTCTTCGTAAGGTTGGTTAGTGGCTGGGCTATCTTCGAGAAGCCCTCGATAAACCTCCGGTAGTATCCTGCTAACCCCAAGAAACTACGAACATCAACGGCACTTCTTGGCGTATCCAACTTGCTCACTGCCTCGATTTTGCTGGGATCCACCTCAATGCCTCTCGCTGTCACAATGTGGCCAAAGAATGCCACACGATCCAGCCAAAACTCGCACTTCGAGAACTTAGCATACAGCTTCTCGTGGCGAAGAGTCTCCAGCACAATCCTCAAACGCTCCTTATGCTGGTCGATGCTCCGAGAATAAACCAAGATGTCGTCGATGAACACGATAACAA
>CACSLK010032525.1:12438604-12457534 GCA_902706635.1 Striga hermonthica | reverse complement strand
AGCCAGCCAGTCCACTAGTCCGTGCCCGCAGCTGCCAGGCAGCGCCCACGTGCGCAGCACTCGGCAGGCTGCTGGCCGAGCCAGCACCCGACTGCCCGGTTCAGCCGACCGACAGTCCGGTTCAGACCGATTCAGTCCGTACTTTATGGTTTCAGCCCGGTTCATGATTTCAGTGTCAGTTTCAGTTAAAATTCTGGGTTCAGTTCAGTTCGGTAAGTTCATGTCCAATCAGTTCATGTCAAGATCAGTTCCGGTTATTCCGGTTAAGTCCAAATATCATGTTAGGTTAAGTAGAACATCTTAACATAATTAATCAGTTAAGTTAACAGTCTGAGCATAGTCATTAGTAATTGTTTATATTATATTTCAGTTTGATCAGGTCACCAGCATCAGCACTACCTTTATTTTCACGAATCAGGTGGGGACTCTGGCTAAGTACTACATTGATTATAATTACGGTACCATGATTGAGGTATTTATTTCATGTCATGTATCCGCTCGGAATGGTCGTCGGTCCATTCTGGGTTCTAGTGGCCCTAGTCTGCCCACTAGAGTGTGCACATGGTGTCCGACATTAGTTTGTGCCGGCAGATGAGGTAACGGTCATGGTTCACGTTCACGTGATGATATCAGATTCATGTTCATGTTATTACCGGTTTCATGTTCAGGTTATGTATATACCAGGATCATGATATTGTTATTGTTTTCAATGTTTACATTAGTATGAGTTTCCACGGAGCACAGTGTATAGTGCTCACGACCCACTTTTATCATGTTTTTCAGGTCAGGATGTCGGGCCGGGAGCGTGAGATGACAGATGTTTCAGGACTTTTATGTTATGACTGTATACATATTTTGACGATACTACGTTTCCGCTGACGTTGATGTTTGACGAATTTATTTTTTGGTCAAACTTTCAGAAAAATTTATGCTTTCAGTAAACCGTAGATTTTGCTAAAAATTATAATAACGGTTTTTGAGAATAAGTCACGTTTTACGGTAGCACCCCGAATCAGTTTTTGCAAATTAAAAGATTTGATTTTTAAATAACTTTGCGAAATTTACGCACTCTGATTTCATGATAAGGCGGGGTGTTACAAGTACATTACCAGATTCGTTTTGGGAATACGCCTAGAAATAGCGGTATATATTCTGAATAGAGTGCCATCTAAATCAGTACCGTCTACACCATTGCATTTGTGGTCTGGGGTAGCCCAGTCTAAGGCATCTCAGGATTTGGGGTAGTCCAGCACATGTGCTGAGAACCGATACTGATAAGTTGGAATCGAGAACAGAAGTTAGGCTGTTTGTGGGATATCCTTAGGAAACTAAAGGTGATCTATTTTATAGTCCCGAGGACCAGAAAGTAATCGTTAGCACGAATGCTAGGTTCTTGGAAGAAGACTATGCCTTAGATCATAAGCCCAGTAGTAGACATGTCCTCGAGGAGTTAAAGGGAGTAAGTCCTTCAATACCGAGTGCGCTATATGTTACACCACAAAGTCTTGCAACACGTATCACTGATGATGCACCTAAGCAGGTAGTACCTCGTCGTAGTGGGAGGGTTGTCCGGCAGCGCGAACGGTTCATGGGTCTGCGAGAGTCTTCTGAGGCCGTCCTAGACGTTCTTGAATCCGACCCATGGACATACAATGAGTCACTCGAAGATCGGGACGCAGAATCTTGGCAAAAGGCGATGAAATCTGAAATATGGTCAATGAACTCTAATCAGGTCTCGGATCTTGTAGAGCCACCCAGTGGTGTTCGCGCTATTGGATGCAAGTGGGTCTATAAGAGAAAGAGAGGGGCAGATGGGAAGGTTGATACCTTCAAAGCTACGCTTGTTGCGAAAGGGCATACTCAGAAAGAAGGGATCGATTATGAGGAAACTTTTTCGCTGGTAGCCATGCTCAAATCCATCAGGATCCTCTTGGATGTAGCCGTTCATATGGATTATGAGATTTGGCAAATGGATGTTAAGACAGCTTTCCTTAACGGGAATTTGGACGAGGACATCTATATGCAGCAACCATAAGGATTCATTTCAAAGGAACAAGAGCATCTGGTCTGCAAGCTGAAGAGGTCCATTAATGGACTAAAGCAAGCTTCGAGGTCTTTGAACATCCGTTTTGACGAGGTTGGCCAATCGTATGGATTACCCAATGTCCGGATGAGCACTGTGTGTACAAGAAAAGTGATGGAAACGTGGTGGTGTTTCTAGTGCTGTACGTGGATGATAATCTTCTCATTGGAAACAGTGTGATGATGTTATCAGACGTAAAGGTATGGTTATCCAAGCAGTTCGATATGAAGGATTTGGGAGAAGTAGGAGATGTTCTCGGAATCAAGGTCATTCGGGACCGAGAGAAGAGAAAGTTGTGCCTATCCCAGTCCACATACATAGACACTGTCCTAAAGCGTTTCAACATGCAGGATTCCAAGAAAGGGGATTTACCCTTTCGGCATGGAATACCTCTATCTAAGAAGATGTCCCCGAAGACACCTCAAGAGATAGAGAACATGAAGGCAGTTCCTTATGCATCGGCAGTAGGAAGCCTCATGTATGTGATGTTGTGCACGCGACCTGATATTTGTTATGCCGTGGGCATGGTAGCCAGATATCAGAGTAATCCAGGATCGGAAAATTGACTGCGGTAAGGCATATACTTAAGTACCTTCGCAGGGCTAAGGAGTATATGTTGATTTACCAGGCAGATGAATTGCTTCCGTTGGGTTACACCGATTCTAATTTCCAGGCAGACCGAGGTGAAAGCAAGCCACCCTTAGGGTTTGTGTTTACTTTAGGAGGAGGAGCCATAGTGTGGAGGAGTGTCAATCAGAAATGCGTGGCAAACTCAACCATGGAGACTGAGTATGTAGCAGCCTCAGAGGCAGCGAAAGAAGCTGTCTGGCTCAGGCATTTTCTCCTCGACCTTGACGTGGTACCGAGTTTGCCCGCTGCGATTACAGTGTTCTGTGATAACAGCGGAGCAGTAGCAAATTCGAAGGAGCCACAGACTCATATAGCGAGTAAACAAATAGAGCGCAAGTACCACCTGATACGAGAAATAGTTGGACGAGGAGAAGTCGTTGTTGCCAAGATACAATCAGAGGACAACCTAGCAGATCCTTTTACGAAGAGCCTACCGGCGAAAGTCTTTACAAGACACGTAGAAGGAATGAAAGTCAGATGTTAGGGCGACATAGTAGACTAGTCTTTGAGAATTAGATTGAAAGAAATTGTGGTTTGTTTGTATAGCCATGAGCTTATTAAGCATATATAAGTGGGAGATTGTTAGAGGTATGCTGTAAAAGCTATGTTTTGCAGATTTTATCAACTCCATTTTGATCTGGCCATCATGTTTCAGTCAAAGTACATATGTTTGCAGTTTATTTTTTATGCAAATCATACTCCTTGTCTTATATTGAGATAGTGTGGTTCGAAGTGTTTCGAACAGAATGATCACCTATCGGTTCCTTATAAGACTTAAATATTCGTTCAAAGTCTAGACAGGCAGTGAGACCCCTCTTGGAAAAAGACTGTAGTGTATTCTTGATTCAGTTGGTATTTGACTAAAGAATTAGACTAGCACTTATGTTAAGTGTTGAACAGGGCCACGGAAGGATAACGTTATGAGACTCACTGATCGTTGAACCTAGACCTTCAGTGATTGATGCATTCTCTTAAGCTGTAAGATTATATAAAATAGGCATATATTTTTATCTCTTATTTATTTGATTTACCAAGTGATTCCTATTTTATTAGGATGACATACGAGGTATTTTGGTAAGTAAGAATAATTATATGATGTGCTATTATAAATTATTTATGGTCACTATGTTCCAGTGTGATGGATTGATGACGTCCCCGAAATGAGCTCAGGAATGTACATTATGTTAAACCCTGCAGGTAGACGATTGTCTGACATAATGGTTAAGGTTCTGAGTGGTACTAATTTCGGAAATGAATAAGAAGTTGATTAATTATTTTGTCAATAATTTAATTAATCAACGAACGTTATATCTTAAACATAGGGAGGTAAGTCGATCAATCGGATTAATATTATTTAATCATGGAGGCTCAATTTTATTGGTAAATTAGTGGCTAAATGAGGAGAGCAATAATATTACTCTTGTGGGATGTTTTATTATTTAATTCCATTAAATAGGAATTATTTTTTTTCCATATTAATTAATTTAATTAGGAGAATAAAATTCCTACTAGAATCTTCTCTAGTGTTAGGAGACTAAGGAGTCTTCTAGAAGATGAAGATTAGTAGGAAATATATTTCCTATATTATATTATTAATTAGATTAAAATTAGGTTTCCTAAATTAGGAATTAATTCTATTCTGTAATTATTGATTTTATTAGGAAAGGTATTCCTACTAGGATCTTCTCTAGTGTTAGGAGACTAAGGAGTCTTCCAGAAGAGTTAGATTAGTAGGAGATCTCATTCCTACATTGAGTTAGTAATGGATTAGAATTAGGATTCTGAGGCCTAATGGGATAAGCTCATATTTAGCACCTCCTTAAGGTCCCTAATGGAGCCTATAAATACACCATGTCCCAATCTCTCATACAAGTTTGGGTTGGCTGATTTTCTCCTCTACATACGCCTGAGAAATTACTTCGTTCGAGAGTTAGGGAGATTCGATTAAACGCTCCACCAAGTTTAATCGAAGTAGGTGTTTAGGTTATTCATTAGAAGGCTTTTTGGTACAATATATTGAACCTCTCTATATATACATATATATATATATATATATACATATTTTTTTTTTCCGGTCATCATCACCATCTCATCACCGCCGTCCGCCGCCGTGATCCACCGTCGGAAACCACCCATCACTGTCGGAAGCTGTCCGTGACCAGTCGATCGCAACTGCGAGTCACCACCCGCAGTCGCGCCCAGCCAGTCGCAGTCCCAGCTCCCAGCAGCGACGCCCAGCGACACCTGCGTGCTCCCAGTGACGCCCGCTCGCACCTGCTGCCAGTCCCCGCTCGCGCGAGGTCCCAGCGCACTAGCGATACGCGCGCGCTACTCCTTGTGTGCATAGAAGACGTGCCCAACAAGCCCGCGTGGTCCCAGACGCGCACGCTCACTCCGCCTCAGCATAGGAGTGCCTCCCGCGTGCGCGTGCGCGCACACGCCCAGTGCCAGTCCGCGAGCGCGCACACGCCCAGTGCCAGTCCGCGAGCGCCAAGAAGTCCTGCCAGCGCCTGTCCGCGACATGCACGCCCATACCAGCGCCCGACGTACGATGCCTGCACCCGACGTGCACTTGCCGCTACCCCAACGTCCGAGACCCGCGTGCCGTGTGATCAACATTCGTGGAACCTATCGATTAGAACCGATTGAATGCCCAATCTATCCGCCCATTAGATTGTGGTGTTCAGACAAACTACATCAATGGTACTCTACATCGTCTCAGAGTCGGCAAAAATTTTAAAAGGTAAACGTCCATATCCTAACTATAGATTCCGTTGCGTTAGGATTTATTTCGATAAGTTCAATATTGTGCATGTTTTTTGACGTTCCTCACAGAACCCAACAGTATGTATGCCATCGCCGTCACCGTCAAGCAGTAAATATCGTCGCCGGTGTGATGAAAATCGCGTGTCCCGACTGTCGATAAGCCACAAACCAGTGCCTTGAATAGCCGATAGTTTCCTAGAGGTTCACAAACCGCACCCCTCTAAACGAATAAAATTGCAATAAAAATTTAGAAGAAATCTAAGACAAAGTGTTTGAACAGAATTTTGGATTTTTATTGATAAAACTGATGATGATAAATAACATGGGGAAGGGGCCTTTATATAGGCACAAAATATATCTAATCCTAATCTACCTAGGGAACTAATAAAGCAATAAAAGTGATGGAAACGTGGTGGTGTTTCTAGTGCTATACGTGGATGATAATCTTCTCATTGGAAACAGTGTGATGATGTTATCAGACGTAAATGTATGGTTATCCAAGCAGTTTGATATGAAGGATTTGGGAGAAGTAGGAGATGTTCTCGGAATCAAGGTCATTCGGGACCGAGAGAAGAGAAAGTTGTGCCTATCCCAGTCCACATACATAGACACTGTCCTAAAGCGTTTCAACATGCAGGATTCCAAGAAAGGGGATTTACCCTTTTGGCATGGAATACCTCTATCTAAGAAGATGTCTCCGAAGACACCTCAAGAGATAGAGAACATGAAGGCAGTTCCTTATGCATCGGCAGTAGGAAGCCTCATGTATGCGATGTTGTGCACGCGACCTGATATTTGTTATGCCGTGGGCATGGTAGCCAGATATCAGAGTAATCCAGGATCGGAACATTGGTCTACGGTAAAGCATATACTCAAGTACCATCGCAGGACTAAGGAGTATATGTTGATTTACCAGGCAGATGAATTGCTTCCGTTGGGTTACACCGATTCTAATTTCCAGGCAGACCGGGGTGAAAGCAAGCCAACCTTAGGGTTTGTGTTTACTTTAGGAGGAGGAGCCATAGTGTGGAGGAGTGTCAATCAGAAATGCGTGGCAAACTCAACCATGGAGGCTGAGTATGTAGCAGCCTCAGAGGCAGCGAAAGAAGCTGTCTGGCTCAGGCATTTTCTCCTCGACCTTGACGTGGTACCGAGTTTGCCCGCTGCGATTACAGTGTTCTGTGATAACAGCGGAGCAGTAGCAAATTCGAAGGAGCCACAGACTCATATAGCGAGTAAACAAATAGAGCGCAAGTACCACCTGATACGAGAAATAGTTGGACGAGGAGAAGTCGTTGTTGCAGAGATACAATCAGAGGACAACCTAGCAGATCCTTTTACGAAGAGCCTACCGGCGAAAGTCTTTACAAGACACGTAGAAGGAATGAGAGTCAGATGTTAGGGCGACATAGTAGACTAGTCTTTGAGAATTAGATTGAAAGAAATTGTGGTTTGTTTGTATAGCCATGAGCTTATTAAGCATATATAAGTGGGAGATAGTTAGAGGTATGCTGTAAAAGCTATGTTTTGCAGATTCTATCAACTCCATTTTGATCTGGCCATCATGTTTCAGTCAAAGTACATATGTTTGCAGTTTATTTATTTATGCAAATCATACTCCTTGTCTTATATTGAGATAGTGTGGTTCGAAGTGTTTCGAACAGAAAGATCACCTATCGGTTCCTTATAAGACTTAACTATTCGTTCACAGTCTAGACAGGCAGTGAGACCCCTCTTGGAAAAAGACTGTAGTGTATTCTTGATTCAGTTGGTATTTGACTAAAGAATTACACTAGCACTTAAGTTAAGTGTTGAACATGGCCACGGAAGGATAACGTTATGAGACTTACTGATCGTTGTTGTAACCTAGACCTTCAGTGATTGATGCATTCTCTTAAGTTGTAAGATAATATAAAATAGGCATATATTTTTATCTCTTATATATTTGATTTACCAAGTAATTCTTATTTTATTAGGATGACATACGAGGTATTTTGGTAAGTAAGAATAATTATATGATGTGCTATTATAAATTATTTATGGTCACTATGTTCCAGTGCGCTGGATTGATGACGTCCCCGAAATGAGCTCAGGAATGTACATTATGTTAAACCCTGCAGGTAGACGAGTGTCTGACATAATGGTTAAGGTTCTGAGTGGTACTAATTTCGGAAATGAATAAGAAGTTGATTAATTATTTTGTCAGTAATTTAATTAATCAACGGACGTTATATCTTAAACATAAGAAGGTAAGTCGATCAATCGGATTAATATTATTTAATCATGGAGGCTCAATTTTATTGGTAAATTAGTGGCGAAATGAGGAGAGCAATAATATTACTCTAGTGGGATGTTTTATTATTTAATTCCATTAAATAGGAATTAATTTTTTTTCCATATTAATTAATTTAATTAGGAGAATAAAATTCCTACTAGAATCTTCTCTAGTGTTAGGAGACTAAGGAGTCTTCTAGAAGATGAAGATTAGTAGACAATATATTTCCTATATTATATTATTAATTAGATTAAAATTAGGTTTCCTAAATTAGGAATTAATTCTATTCTATAATTATTAATTTAATTAGGAAAGGTATTCCTACTAGGATCTTCTCTAGTGTTAGGAGACTAAGGAGTCTTCCAGAAGAGTTAGATTAGTAGGAGATCTCCTTCCTACATTGAGTTAGTAATGGATTAGAACTAGGATTCTGAGGCCTAATGGGATAAGCTCATATTTAGCACCTCCTTAAGGTCCCTAATGGAGCCTATAAATACACCATGTCCCAATCTCTCATACAAGTTTGGGTTGGCTGATTTTCTCCTCTACATACGCTTGAGAAATTACTTCGTTCGAGAGTTAGGGAGATTCGATTAAACGCTCCACCAAGTTTAATCGAAGTAGGTGTTTAGGTTATTCATTAGAAGGCTTTTTTGTACAATATATTGAACCTATATATATATATATATATATATATATACATATTTTTTTTTTTTCCGGTCATCATCACCATCTCATCACCGCCGTCCGCCGCCGTGATCCATCGCCGGAAACCTCCCATCACCGACGGAAGCCGTCCGTGACCAGTCGATCGCAACCGCGACTCACCACCCGCAGTCGCGCCCAGCCAGTCGCAGTCCCAGCTCCCAGCAGCAACGCCCAGCGACACCTGTGTGCTCCCAGTGACGCCCGCTCGCACCTGCTGCCAGTCCCCGCTCGCGCGAGATCCCAGCGCACTAGCGATACGCGCGCGCTACTCCTTGTGTGCATAGGAGACGTGCCCAACAAGCCCGCGTAGTCCCAGACGCGCACGCTCAGTCCGCCTCAGCATAGGAGTGCCTCCCGCGTGCGCGCACACGCCCAGTGCCAGTCCGCGAGCGCGCACACGCCCAGTGCCAGTCCGCGAGCGCCAAGGAGTCCTGCCAGTGCCTGTCCGCGACATGCACGCCCATACCAGCGCCCGACGTACGACGCCTACACCCGACGTGCACTTGCCGCTACCCCGACATCCGAGACCCGCGTGCCGTGTGATCAACGTTCGTGGAACCTATTGATTAGAACCGATTGAATGCCAAATCTATCCGCCCATTAGATTGTGGTGTTCAGACAAACTACATCAATGGTACTCTACATCGTCTCAGAGTCGGCAAAAATTTTAAAAGGTAAACGTCCATATCCTAACTATAGATTCTGTTGCGTTAGGATTTATTTCGATAAGTTTAATATTGTGCATGTTGTTTGACGTTCCTCACAGAACCCAACAATATGTACGCCGTCGCCGTCGCCGTCAAGCGGTAAATATCATCGCCGGTGTGATGAAAATCGCATGTCCCGACTACCGATAAGCCACAAACCAGTGCTTTGAATCGCCGATAGTTGCCTAGAGGTTCACAAACCACACCCCTCTAAACGAATAAAATTGCAATAAAAATTTAGAAGAAATCTAAGACAAAGTGTTTGAACAGAAGTTCGGATTTTTATTAATAAAACTGATGATGATAAATAACATGGGGAAGGGGCCTTTATATAGGCACAAAATATATCTAATCCTAATCTACCTAGGGAACTAATAAAGTAATAAAATATTAAGAATCCTAATTAAGATAGAAATCATAAAGCTAGATGGAAACTAATTATCTTGGCTTGCACTCCAAGTAATTCTCTCTCTTGCTCTCTCACGTGTTCGGCCGCCCTACGCACCGCCGCGTGCCTTCGTCCATCGCTCTAGTCCTCAAGGACTAGGGCACCGCCTTCCACGCGTGCCTCGTCACCTGGCGTGCAGCGCACGCCAGTGCCTGCTGCGCCGCCCTCGCGCGCGTGGCCGCCCGCCATACTGCATGCCTCAAGGATTGCGGTCTCCCGTCCCACGCGTGCTCCCTCGTCGTCCGCGTCCTTCACGCGCTGCTCCGCTGCGCACGTCGCGTGCGCGTCTCCGCCATTCGCCCGTGTCCCGCTCGCGCGCACTTCCGCTGGCCAGCGCCCGTTCGCACGCCTAGCATGACAGTTGCGTGTGTTCGTCCTTGCCCGTTGGTTGGCCATTCTTGTGCCCCGTGCGCGCCACTTGCTCCAGGACGTGCGTCTCGCCTGCGGTCCGTGCCATCCTCTTGCGCGCATGGTAGGCGCGACTTACGACGTTCTTGAGCTGCCTAGCCACTTCCATATCATTTCGTCCCCTTCAAGCGCTTCCTTGCCCTCAAGGATAAAATTCGGGAATGATCACGCATCTCATCTATGTCCTCCCATGTGGCTTTCTCCTGTGGCAACTCTTACCATTCGACTAGTACCTCCTAGCGGTAGCGTCTAGCTTTCCTAACCTTGCGGTACTCTATTGCACGTTTTGGGCGAACTATGGCCCTTCCATCCGTTGTAGTTGCCGGTAACTCTTCGCACCACTTGTGCGCTTCTTCAAGACTTCTCTTTAGTTGCGAAACATGTATGACTGGATGAATCTGCGAACTCTCGGGTAGCTCTAGACGATAAGCTACTTGACCAATGCGCTTTTGAATCTGGTAAAGCCCATAGTACCGTACTCCCAACTTAGTTACCGCCCTCTGTGCTGTCGTGCGCTGTCTGAACGGTCGCAGTTTCAAAGACATATTCACCTGGCGCATAGTTCTCCTCCCGTCGCTTTCCATCTATGAAGGCTTTGGTTCGATTAATCGAGCCTTCGAGATTCTTCTTTAACACTCGCAACATCAAATCTCGCTCCTCAAGTTCTCGACCGACTTCATCGTTGACCATACCTCCTTCCGAGTAATTGATCAGTGTTGGTGGTTTTCGCCCGTATACTAGCTCGAATGGAGTCATCTTGGTCGACTCATGGTAAGTAGTGTTGTACCAGTACTCAGACCAAGGCAGAAAGTTTTTCAACTTTTTCAGAAATTGATGAACAGAGCACCGTAGGTATTGCTCAAGGGTTCGGTTGGTTACCTCGGTTTGCCCATCAGTTTGGGGATGATATGCTGAGCTCATGGATAACTTGGTTCCTTGCAGCTTGAAGAATTCGGACCAAAAGCTGCTCATAAAGATCCTATCTCGGTCGGAATAGATCGTGGAGCTCCGTGCAGCTTCATCATATATTCAACGAACAACCTGGCGATAGACTTCGTTGTATAGGGATGGGTGATGGGTATGAAGTGAGCATACTTGGTAAGTCGATCTACTACGACCATTACTCCATTGAATCTGTTTGAACTTGGCAGTCCTTCAATGAAATCCATACTGATATCTTCCCAAATCGCCTCGGGTACCGATAGTGGTTGCAGCAGCCCACTTGGTCGACGTGAATCAGTCTTAGTGCACTGACAGTCGTCGCATTGTGCGATGTAATCCCGAATCGTGCTCTGCTGCCTTGGCCAAAAGAAGGTATTGGCTATCCTCATCCATGTGCGGTAGATACCTGAGTGACCTCCAATTTTAGAATCGTGGAAGTGCTGCATGATCTTCTCGTGTAGCTGCCCACTGTCAGGAACGAATACTCGGCCTCGATGTAGTAGTAGGCCGTTGTGCAGCTCGTGATCTACAGTGGTTTCTCCTGCTTCGATCCTCTGGCGCAACTCCTAACAATAAGTATCCTCCTCTTGCGCCTTTCGAACTTCCTCTCAGATGGTCCACGTCGGTCTGGTGATAGCATTAAGTTCTGCTACATCCGCCCGTCAGGATAATGCGTCGGCTACAACATTCTGTCGGCCTGGTCGGTAGACTATCTCGAAGTCAAATCCTATGAGCTTCGAGACAAACTTCTGCTTCTCAAATGTCACATTCCTCTGCTCAAGTAGATGCTTTAGTGGTTGCTGGTCGGTTACAATCCAAAAACGTCGCCCCAACAGATAGGGCCTCCAGCATCTTACAGCCTCGACAACTGCTAGCATCTCCTTTACATACACAGATAACCCTAATCGAGTCATGCCCAGTGCCTTGCTAAGATAGGCTAGGGTCGTCCTTCCTGCACTGGCACAGCTCCAATTCCTATATCACTCGCATCTGTGTATACATCGAACAAGACATCAAACCTTGGCATGGCTAGCACTGGCGTTGCAGTCATGGCGATCTTTAGTTTCTCAAACGCCTCCTCGCTAGCTTTGGTCCATGTAAACCCACCTTTCTTGGTCATCTCTGTGAGTGGTTTGGAGATGGTCCCATAATCCTTCACAAACTTCCTGTAGTAACCCGTGAGCCCTAGGAATCCTCGGAGTTGCGTGAGACTCGTTGGCTTAGGCCAGTCGACCATAGCCTCTATCTTCCGTGGATCAACCTTCACGCCATCGTAAGATATAAAATGACCTAGGTACTCAACCATCTCCTGCCCGAATGAACACTTGGATGGCTTGATGTGGAATGAGTTAGCCTCCAAGACTTCGAGCACCACTCTCAAATGCTCCAGATGTTCAGCCCATGACTTCGAATAAACTAAGATATCATCAAAGAAGACTAGAACAAACTTACGTAGATACTCCTTGAAGATAGAATTCATAGCGAATTGGAATGTAGATGGAGCGTTGCATAGCCCGAATGGCATCACCAAGTACTCGTAATGCCCCTGATGCGTACGGAAAGCTGTCTTCGGGATGTCAGCCTTCTGCAGTCTGATCTGATGATAACCAGCTGTCAGGTCGAGCTTCCAGAAATAGCGTGATCCGGCTAACTCATCGAGCATGTCGTCGACACTAGAGATAGGAAATCGATCCTTGATAGTTGCAGCATGCAAAGCCCGATAGTCGGTACAAAACCTCCACGTGCCATCTTTCTTCTTAGCTAAAAGTACTGGCGATGACAATGAACTCGAGCTATGCTGAATCTAGCATCTCGGCTACTTGCCTTTCGATCTCTGTTTTCTGAAAGTGAGTGTACCTATAAGGGTGAACGTGTACGACATGCTGCTCATTTATTAGTGGTATGCGATGATCGAACTCCCGATGGGGCGGTAGTCCCTTAGGTTCGCCCAGTACTCCCTAAAACCTTTCGAGAAGCTCACGCACATCCCCTTGCTGCTGCTCGTCCTTGTCCACGTGCGCCCCAGTATTCTCCACTACTACTGCAAAAATTTGGCCGCCACCTCGCCAAACTCTCTCGATGCTCTTCAATCCAACTTCCTTAGTAACCTTCTCTCCTCCAGTCTTGAGAGTGACTCGCTTACCCCCAGACCTGAACTCCATGACTCCGGTGTGGTAGTCTTTGGTCACCCTTCCTAACCCTTCTAGCCATTGCACGCCTAGGACCACGTCCGGTCCAACCAAGGGTAGGGCAAAAAGATCGGCTTTCACAATAACACCTTGGAACTTGATTGGTACCGTATGAAAGGACTCGGTGCATTGGAGCCTCTCACCGTTGGCTACTCGAACTTCGAAGGGCTCAATCTTCGTGGTTGGCAGTTTCAGCTTCTGGGACAGGTCGGCATTAATGAAATTGTGTGATGGCCCGTTGTCTACGAGTACGATTATTCGTTGGTCCTTGACCCAAGCTGGTAGCCTCATTGTCCTTGGTCCTCTGAATCCAGCCATTGCGTGCATCGAGATCTCAGCCTTCTCATCGAATGCTTCATTGTCGTCCACTGGCTCCGGTTCTTCCTCGACTTCAGTTTCTTCATCGTTGAAGTTGGCAACTTCTATAACAAAAGCCTGCTTGCATCGATGTCCTGGCATAAATTTTTCCTCGCACTTGAATCAAAGACCTTTCTTACGGCGGTGTTTGATCTACTCCGGTGTGAGTTGCTTGACTACTGGCCCCGATGGTCGAGCGTTATTGGCCGGTCGTGCGCCCACGGTTGCTTGAGTTGGCCCTGCGCGGCGCGTGTCGGTGAAGCGGGCGTCCGCCCGTCCCCTTCGTGTGGCTGCTAGGTGATCTTCGTGCCGTCGGGCAACCTCCATAGCGGCGTGCATGGTCTCAGGTCGTTCCAGACGTACCTTAGCCGCAAGATCATATTTTAGACCGCCTATGAATGCTCCTACTAATGCAGTTTCGGGCCAGCCCCGTACTCGACATGCTTAACGCTCAAATTCCTTCAGATAATCACGTAAATTACATGTTTGCCTTATACGAGTTAGCGCCTCATCATAGTTTTGGTAGTCGGATGTACCAAAGCGTGTGAGTAACTCTCGCTCAAAATCGCCCCATGTGATGACTCGCTGTCGGTTGCGGTAGACACTAGTGAGCCATTGCTACCACACGTTGGCCTCGCCATCAAGATAGAATGCTGCATACCTTACTCGATCATGGCCATCGGTTTCGTTGAGCTCGAAGTATTGAACAGCCCGGTTGAGCGAAGTCTTGGGGTCGGTGCCGTTGAACGTGGACAACACGAGCCTTGGCTTGTCGGCCCTTGGTCGATCTTGATAGTTGGACGCCTGGGACCATTGATCGAAGTCCTCCTGTCGCTCGAAGCCATCATGTCGCTGTTCCCCGTCGGCCCGCTCGTGCGCGCGCCTTTCCTCGCGCCTCGGCGATGGCGAGCATTCATCCTGCCTGGCATGCCTGTGGTGCTCGCGCCTCGGGGGTACGTCGTACTGTCGCTACTGTTGAAACCCCCTTGTACCTCGTCTAGGCGCCGCTCGAGTCGCGCCACTGCCATGTTGGTGTTGTTTTGACCTTCATCTAGTGATCCAAGCCTTCCTTCCATAACCTCGCTCATGCTTCAGACTTGAACATCGAGGTTATCGATCTTTTCCTTCATCTCCTTGTTTGCCATGGCTTTCTTCTCTTGCTTACGTTCTTTGCTTCGAGGACTCGTCTTGAAGATAGATTTTTTTTTAATGGGGGGGACGAAAAAAGGAGAGAAAAAGAAAGGGAATGGGATGGGAAAAAGATACACGATCTAACATTTCTCAATTAAAACACCAATGATGAAGATCGCGTGTCCCGACTGCCGATAAGCCACAAACTAGTGCCTTGAATCACCGATAGTTGCCTAGAGGTTCACAAACCGCACCCCTCTAAATGAATAAAATTGCAATAGAAATCTAGAAAAAATCTAAGACAAAGTGTTTGAACAGAAGTTCGGATTTTTATTGATAAAACTGATCATGATAAATAACATGGGGAACGGGCCTTTATATAGGCACAAATATATCTAATCCTAATCTACCTAGGGAACTAAGAAAGCAATAAAATATTTAGAATCCTAATTAAGCTAGAAATCATAAAGCTAGATGGAAACTAATTATCTTGCTTACACTCCAAGTAATTCTCTCTCTTGCTCTCTCACGTGTTCGGCCGCCCTACACACCGCCGCGCGCCCTCGTCCATCGCCCTAGTCCTCGAGGACTAGGGCACCGCCTTCCGCGCGTGCCTCATCACCCAGCGTGCAGCACACGTCAGCGCTTGCTGCGCCGCCCGCCATACCGCATGCCTCAAGGATTGCGGTCTCCCGTCCCGCGCGTGCTCCCTCGTCGTCCGCATCCTTCACGCGCTGCTCCGCTGCGCACGTCGCGCACGCATCTCCGCCATTCGCCCGTGTCCCGCTCGCGCGCGCCAATCCCGCACTCTCGCTAGCCAGCGCCCGTTCGCACGCCTCACACGCCAGTTGCGTGTGTTCATCCTTGCCCTTTGGTTGGCCATTCTTGCGCCCCGTGCGCGTCACTAGCTCCAGGATGTGCGTCTTGCCTGCGGTCCGTGCCATCCTCTTGCGCGCATGGTAGGCGCGACTTGCAGCGTTCTTGAACTGCCTAGCCACTTCTGTATCACGGTGCCACTGTAGCTCCGCCGTTTCGGTCGCATTCTCACCATGGTGGATGTCATCCCCACCGGCCACCGTAGTCCCGTCTTGCAGTCACCGCCCATAGCCATCCTCCACCCTTCACCGCCCAAAGCCGTAGTATTCCATTTTATCCAGAGGTCCGGCCGTCGGCCTCCCCGCGCCATCCACCACTAGGCGTCGGTCATCGCTTCTACTTTGCACATTTTTCAGAGATCATACCGTCCTACGAAGCTTAGCCATCCGACAATGTATAATCTCCATCAACCTAGACCTCAGTCATCCCTGTCGCCGTCCGCTCAAGTCCCGACAATTCTGCTTGTCTACCTTGCTACGTCACTCGGATGGACGAGATCGCTGGTGTAGACGAATCCAGCGGTTGCACACTCGGCTCCTGGCAGTCGACACGGACACTACGACGTACATTTAGTTTTCTATTTTTCGGTGGCGGCGCGGTGAGATGCGGGTGGCAAGCATCAGACATCGTGTGTGTATTGTGTATCAGTGTTTGTGTGCGCACGGTGACCAGACTTTTTTTCTTTTTTTTTGGTTTTTTTTTTCTATTTGGTACTTGTTGTTGGAAATTAGACACTTTAGTGGGACTTTAGTGCAATTGTAGAATCTTACTATGTTGCATTTTAATATGTGGGGCGATTTTGTAGTTTTTTAACATTAGAATACTGCACACTAACAATACGTGAGATACACAATACTGTGTATTTTAAAGCACAATATAGATCCCGGTGTATTTTTACAAAATACATAATTATCAATTGGTTTATTCAATCGGTTCATAAATTTAAAATTTTGAATCGAAAATTTCATTCTGGTCAAGTTGTCGCTATTGTGCAAGCTGGTAGTCGTTTATGTGCAAATTGTCCGAAAATATTGTGCACTCGCAACACAAAAAAATATATTGCGCTTTGAAACATTATATGTCGGTTCAATAATATGCAATTCGACGCTCACTAATATGCAATCTTCCTAACACTAGCGTGCATTCTCAATTTTATAAGAACCTAAATAGTGTGGATTCAATTAACATTATTTTGTATTTTTCATATAATTTATATAATAAAAATTATATTTATTATTATATTTTTTTACTTAATATTTTGTATACCATTGTTTGTTGAAAATAAATAATACATGCATATAGATAAAATATAAAAAAACAATAATTTTATAAAGTTTGGTCGGTTCTCGTATTTTTTTATTAATCTTTTTTTTTTATTGTGCATTTGATCTATCATTAATGTGAGGTCTAATACACACTAGCGTGCATCTTAATTAATATATAGCGTATTATGCAGTGCGAATTTTTTTATGTGGACTTAAATAATTTAGTTATTTGGTTAGTAAAATTACTTTATTATTTATATTATAAAAAATTATATTTTAATATTATATTTAATAGTTTATAATATTTTTTATTTATAATAATATATGTATAAAAATATATACACACTATACTATGTGTGTTACTCATCATCAATTTTCATTTTATTAACTTTTATGTAAATTACATATTTTTACCATAAACTAAATAGAAATGTGTTGCAAGATCCCCAATTTCTCTCTCAGCGACGAAACCCCAATTTCACTTGCAGGTTCTCCTCTTCCCGGTGATTTCGCCTTCCTCGGCGACGGGAAAACTCGGCTAGTGGTCGTCATCCACCGTTCCTTCCCCTCCTTGGCGATGCGCGTCACTTTTGCTGCTTTTGATGGCCGTTGACTGAGCGTCAAATTCGAGGTTACAGATGGAGTTACAGACGGCGGTAGCTTTCCTCGAAGTCCAAGTATGGTCGACGATTGAAATCTTTTTTCAGTCACCGGAGGTGCGGAGATTTGTGACGGTAACCTCTGTTTTCTGCCCTTTGCCCGTGATTTTCGAACTTGCCTGTCTCCGGCGGCACTTCACTGTTCTGGTGCAGCTCTGCTGCTTGTCTTTGGCTGTCCGTGGTGGTGACGGGTGGCGTATCAGTCATCGGGAGGGGCGGGTCCCTGATTACTGTGGCGTTCTTCGTCATGGCGGTCGGGGGGATGGCCGTTTCCTCTTACTCAATCCTCTGTTTCCCTAGTGGTGTTAGGCGGCGGGGGAGGTTCCATCGACCTCGTCTAGTGGTGTTAGAAGAGTTCAGAGGGAATTGTTGTGGGTGGATTATGGCTCTCTCGGTGTTTGATGGGTCGATTCGGGGACTGATTCGGGATGAGGGTTCTGCTGCTATATAGTCTTGATTGCAGTTTCGGTAGTAGGTTCTTGGCCTAGATTGGTCTTGTGTCGATCGTTCACTGCTGGTTCGGGCTAGCTCGTTCGTTGGGGAAGGGCTGTTAGTTTATTTGTGTTTTTGTTCCTTGTGTTTTTGTTTAATGTTTGTTTCTGTGTAGTGTGGGTTTTGGGTTTTAGGTTTTGGGTCTTTTGTTTCGAAGAAGAATACAGGCTAGGCATTGTGCAGTGGCTCTGTTCCTCATTTTCCTTTATTTTCGTCCGTGGAGTTCTCTAGGCCGCCATGTGCGTGTCCTCTCAAGTCTTTTTATTCCAGTTTGTTTTTATGTGTGTTTTTTATTTGGGCCGTTGGCCCCTGTCTTATTACCCTGTTGGGGTCTTAGATTACCCTATTGAGGCTTTGTAATTTGTTCTTTTTGTACTTTTGTGCTCTTCTATATTACCTCTATCGTTCCGGTAAAAATAAATAGAAATAAAAAAATACTTTTTAAAATTGCAAATGAGTCCCTAAATAATACATAATTTTCAAAAATAAACCCCAAATCTCAATTAAACTCATAGCTTCCCTGCCACCACCAACAATCCCCGTCGGCCGACCTGCAAAGACAGCGACGAAGATGACAGTCATCTATGGATATATGGCGGCGGCGAGAGTGGACATTGTCGACCGCCGCTCGTGGAGGAGCTTCCCGACCTGTGAAGTTTCAATCACCGGTGGTGTGTGTGCGCATGTGACTGACGGCGACCAGAGAGCGGCGAACGGCTGTTGCTGCTCGAGTGTGTGTCGGGTGGAGCTGCGATCGACGGTGTGTGGTTGCGTGTTCGCGCTCCGTCAATGTTGGTGAGCGGCCAACGACGTTGTGTGGTCGTGCACTTGTGTCTGGCATTCAACGGAGACGGCTAGCAGCGGCGGCATTCTGCTCGGCGGATGCGGCGGTGCTGCATGGTGATGGTCGGACGTTCGCCGGTGTTGTGTGTGTGCGGGGCTGTCGGACTGTGTGTGTGTGTATGTGTGTGTGTATGAGAGAGAGAGAGAGAGA
>CACSLK010032525.1:12398806-12421931 GCA_902706635.1 Striga hermonthica | reverse complement strand
CTGACCTCATATGAATATTAAACTGAGTTTAAATAGAAATTGCTGAACTTATACTCCGGCCCTAACACTCGGCCGTAGTGCGCTCGCTATGTGCGAAGCCTACGGCCTTCGACAATCTTACAATCAAACAGGACATAGTTAAACCTAACATGACTTAACCTGAATGCACTTATTAACCACAACCTGAAAACGTAACAGGTGCAAACTGAACATGAAAGGCCGTGGCGGGCGCGCCGTGCGCCGCCGACGGCTATACGCCGTCTCCCGGCCGAACTACCTTTTTCCACGGCAACCTCCGAACAATCATGACATGAACATCCTTTTAAGACAATTTAAAACCTACCCACACGAACAGAACATGCGGATTACTGAAGGCACAAGACACGGCATGAGGCCACCCGAGGCCACGCGATAGGCGTTGGCGACGGCTGAGGCCAACTCATCGACCAAACTCCAATTTTTCTCGACAAACAGAACTTACTGAACCTAATCTTAGTTAAACTGAACATATAAACATCAACGGTTTGGAAGTTGTCGGGAAAAATCGAAAATCGTTCGGTGATCATCTTACTTAAGCATGTACGACTATAAACATGATTTTTCTTGAAATTCTTGAAAATAAACCGAACATATAACCTTAACATGATCTCATTAGCTAGATTACTAGGTAAGGAAGAGGTTACCTCTTAGCTCGTCCGATCGAAAAGGGAAAACGGGGCGTGATTCCTTGCCCTAGCTTGCCGTGAGTTAGCTCTTGTTTGCCGTGTGAATTGTATAGAAATTTGGAGGGAAATTACTTGGTTTAATTTGCTGAATATAAAGGTATGCTTAAGGAAAATATGCTGCTGAACTTGCTATAGGAAAAGTGGGGGAAAAATTTTAATCCTCCCAAGCTTATATAGATGGCCGTACGGTGCTTCTGTTATTTCCATGCAAGGATTATAAGAATTTGAGGGAATATGCTTGAATTTAATGGCTGGTGAAAGGGGCTAAAACATGCTGAGTATGTTGGTTGTGCTTATAGGAAAAATTGAGGGAAAATTCGATCAAATACCTTCCATTTATATTGCTGCCGTGGGGATAATGGTGACGTAGGTTCAGTGTGGCTTCATATTAGCCCTACACTTGCCAATTAAAGACATGCTTATGGATGACTTAATCCACTCTTGCTCTCTCTTTTAATGACACGTATATAGCTTAACTTTGAAGAGGAAAAATTGGTTCCTTAAAAGTTAAGAACTTGAACACTATTGGAAACATTTTCTAATTCTAGCTCACGGCCCTTTTTCTACAAATTGGGAAAATTTCCCCTAAGTTCACGGCTTAATGCTTTAATTGTGATTAATTAACATTAATCACTTAATTTATGTTTAATTATTCAATTAAACATAATGCTTAATTACCAAAATTATTCCGAACGTAAACGGTACGTCGAAAATAAATTTCGGTAATTTCGACTGAACATAATTAATTCCGAAAATAATAATCGATAGCGTTATTATATCGAAACTAAAACATAATTTATACCGATAAAATATCGGGATATTACAGGCTTCGGCGACTGGCTGGGCGCGACTGCGGGCAGCGGGCGGTTGCGATCGGCTGGACACGGGCGGCTTCCGGCGGCGATCGGCGGATTCCGACGAATTCTCACGGTGGCAGATGGCGACGATCGGCGGCAATGAGATGGTGATGATGACAGAAAATATATATATTAGAAAGCTCAATATATTGTACCAAAAAGCCTTCTAATGGATTACCTAAACACCTACTTCGATCAAACTTGGTGGAGCGTTTAATCGAATCTCCCTAACTCTCGAACAAAGATATTTCTCGCGCGTATGTAGAGAGAAAATCGGCCAACCATCTATGTAGGAGAGGTTTGGGACATGGTGTATTTATAGGCTCCATTAGGGACCTTAAGGAGGTGTTAAATATGGGCTTATCCCATTAGGCCTAGGAATCCTAATTCTAATCCAATACTAACTCAATGTAGGAAGGAGATCTCCTACTAATTCATTTCTTCTAGAAGACTCCTTAGTCTCCTAACACTAGAGAGGATCCTAGTAGGAAAGCCTTTCCTAATTAAATTAATAATCATGGAATAGAATTAATTCCTAATTTAGGAAACCTAATTTTACTCCAATTAATAATATAATGTAGGAAATATATTTCCTACTAATCTTCATCTTCTAGAAGACTCCCAAGTCTCCTAATCACAAGAGAAGATTCTAGTAGAAATTTTATTCTTTTAATTAATTAATTAATATGGAATAAAATTAATTCCTATTTAATGGAATTAAATAATAAAACATCCCACTAGAGTAATATTACTGATCTCCCCATTTAACCACTATTTTACCAATAAAATTGAGCCTCCATGATTAATATTAATCCGATTGATCGATTTACCTCCCTATGTTTAAGATATAACGTCCGTTGATTAATTAAATTAATAACAAAGTAATTAATCAACTTCTTATTCATTTCTGAAATTAGTACCACTCAGATCCTTAACCATTATGTCAGACAATCGTCTACCTGCAGGGTTTAACATAACGTACATTCCTGAGCTCATTTCGGGGACGTCATCAATCCAGCGCACTGGAACATAGTGACCATAAATAATTTATAATAGCACATCATATAATTAATCTTACTTACCAAAATACCTCGTATGTCATCCTAATGAAATAGGAATCACTTGGTAAATCAAATAAATAAGAAAAAAAATATATGCCTATTTTATATTATCTTACGGCTTATGAGAACGCATCAATCACTGAAGGACGAGTTACAACTACGGTCAGTGAGTCTCATAACCTTTGCCTTCTGCGGTCCTGTTCAACACTTCACATAAGTGCTAGTGTAATTCTCCAGTCAAAGACCAACTGAATCAAGAATACACTACAGTCTTTTTCCAAGTGGCGTCTCACTGCCAGTCAAAGACCAACTGAATCAAGAATACACTACAGTCTTTTTCCAAGTGGTGCCTCACTGCCAGTCTAGACTGTAAACGAATGATTTAGTCTTATAAGGAACCGATAGGTGATCTTTCTGTTCGAAACACTTCAAACCACACTACCTCAATATAAGACATGGAGTATGTATTGCATAAATAAACAAACTGCAAACATATGTACTTTGACCGAAACATGATGGCCAGATCAAAATGGAATTGATAGAATCTGCAAAACATAGCTTTTACAGCATACCTCTAACAATCTCCCACTTATGCTTTATAAGCTCATGGCTAAACAAAATAACCACAATTTCTTTCAATCTAATTCTCAAAGACTAGTCTACTATGTTGCCCTAACATCTGACTCCCATTCCTTCTACGTGTCTTGTAAAGACTTTCGCTGGTAGGCTCTTCGTAAAAGGCTGCCCTCTGATTGTATCTTGGCAACAACGACTTCTCCTCATCCAACAATTTCTCGTATCAGGTGGTACTTGCGCTCTATGTGTTTACTCGCTTTATGAGTCTGTGGCTCCTTCGAATTTGCTACTGCTCCGCTATTATCACAGAATAATGTAATTGCAGCGGGCAAACTCGGGGTACCACATCAAGGTCGAGGAGAAAATTCCTGAGCCAGACAACTTCTTTCGCTGTCTCTGAGACTGCTACATACTCAGCCTCCATGGTTGAGTCCGCCACGCATTTCTGCTTGACACTCCTCCATACTATGGCTCCTCCTCCTAAAGTAAACACAAACCCTGAGGTTGACTTGCTTTCGTCCGAGTCTGCCTGGAAGTCTGAATCGGAGTAACCCAACGGAAGCAATTCATCTGCCTGGTAAATCAACATGTACTCCTTAGTCCTACGTAGGTACTTGAGTATATGCTTACCGCAGACCAATGTTCCGGTCCTAGATTACTCTGATATCTTGCTACCATGCCCACGGCATAACAAATATCAGGTTGCATGACAACATAGCATACATGAGGCTTCCTACTGCCGAGGCATAAGGAACTGCCTTCATGACCTCTACCTCTTGAGGCGTCTTCGGGGACATCCTCTTAGAAAGAGGTATTCCGTGCCCAAAGGGTAAATCCCCTTTCTTGGAATCCTGCATGTTGGAACGCTTTAGGACAATATCTATGTAAGTGGATTGGGATAGGCACAACTTTCTCTTCTCTCGGTCGTGAATGACCTTGATTCCGAGAACATGTCCTACTTCTCCCAAATCCTTCATATCAAACTGCTTGGATAGCCATACCTTTACACCTGATCACACTATTTCCAATGAGAAGAATATCATCCACGTATAGCACTAGAAACACCACCACGTTCCCATCACTTTTCTTGTACACACAGTGCTCATCCAGACATTGGGTAAATCCATACGATTGGACAACCTCGTCAAAACGGATGTTCCAAGACCTCGAAGCCTGCTTCAGCCCATAAATGGACCTTCTCAGCTTGCAGACCAGATGCTCTTGGCCCTTTGCAATGAATCCTTCTGGTTGCTGCACATAGATGTCCTCGTCCAATTTCCCGTTAAGGAAAGCAGTCTTAACATCCATTTGCCAAATCTCATAATCCATATGAGCGGCCACAGCCAAGAGAATCCTGATGGATTTGAGCATGGCTACCGACGAAAAGGTTTCCTCATAATCGATCCTTTCTTTCTGAGTGTACCCTTTTGCAACAAGCCTAGCTTTGAAGGTCTCAACCTTCCCATCTGCTCCTCTCTTTCTCTTATAGACCCACTTGCATCCAATGGTGCGAGCGCCACTGGTTGGCTGTACAAGATCCCAGACCTGATTAGTGTCCATTGACTCTATTTCAGATTTCATCGCCTTTTGCCAAGACTCTGCGTCCCGATCTTCGAGTGCCTCATTGTATGTCCATGGGTCGGATTCAAGAACGTCCGAGACGGCCTCAGAAGACTCTCCCAGACCCATGAACCGTTCGGGCTGCCAGAAAACCCTCCCACTACGACGAGATACTACCTGCTCAGGTGCATCATCAGCGATACGTGTTGCAGTACTTTGTGGTGTAACATCTAGCGCACTCGGTATTGAAGTACTCACTCCCTTTAACTCCTCAAGAACATATCTACTACTGGACTTATGATCTAAGACATAGTCTTCTTCCAAGAACCTAGCTGTAACGCCCCGTTTTAATTCAAAGAGTTTACCGAATTTATGTATAAAAATCAGAGTAAATTTTTCGCAAAATATCAAATTTAAAGCTTTAAACCTTAACGGGCGCTACTTAACTACTAACAACAAATAAGTAAGGGTACAAACACAAAGGACCCACACATGCAGATTAACAATTAAAATAACATTCCATAAATCATAATTTCCAGACTCAAGTCAAAGGTTCAACATGCTTCAAATAAACAAAGCGGAAGCATCAAAATGAAATATCCGAGAATGACAGATAAAACGAAAGCATCAAGAACTCAACAATCCAATGACCACCACTTGCTCATCTCTCGCTGCCGCCGCCAACATTGTTGAACCTAAAGATAGGAAGAGAAAACAAGAGGACAAACAACAGAACAATGGGGGTGAGCAAAACCACTATGCTCACCAATATCGCATAAGTCTATCCCGCATAAAGATCAAAAACCATAAATAGAGTATGCATAGAATCCAGATCTATCTCCCTAAATGGCCCTATCGCAAACCTCCTATGTACATACAACAACCTTCCGATCAGACATCGGCAAGGAAGTAACCGAAAACATTCCCACCCCGGCTCGACACGAGCTAAGGGATCCTTTCCAGGAGACAGTCGAGATGTTTTTCCCCAACACACGGGCTAGGGCGTCCTCCTCCCGGATACGACGGGCAGGTGACCTCGCACTGTTTATGCATTCATCAAAGGCACTATAGGCGAGACGCCCCTGGCGGTGGAACACACTAGACTAGGGTTCTCAGGCATACTAAAGTTATCGAAACGAACATTCATACGAAATAACGAAATGCGATAATTATTGATACACAAACTGTACCCACCTGGAAAATAGAGAATAACACCAAAACGATGAGGCTCGGTACGTGGCGAGGTCAACACCTCAAAGCACCTACACGAAATCAAGATGGCCTCTCGATTACTAATAATCCAACGAACACATAAACTTAGTTGAAACACTTCAACTAAGTGGCTCGTGGGAAATTCTCGTGGAAATTATGGAACAACCGACTCGACTCGAACCAAATAAGATAAATGCACATAATGGCTGACTCAACACCCATTCAACCACTTAACTCAATAATCACATCAATGATAGAACAGGTAAAGAGAACATATAATATTAAAAATCGAGCCAAAAATCAAAGATTAACATGTTGAACCGATTTTTGAGAAATTTGACGATTAAATCACATTTTTCCCGAATAGGACCAAACTTAAGTCATATCATAACAGCTATTTAAACAAACAACTAAACACATATTAACAGAAATTTAATCTCATAAAATCACATCATATAAAAAGAAATAAACACACCGAATACATAAAGTTTAGCTTTCTTGCCTTTATTACTTTTTCTCAATATATTTAAACACATATAATGTTTTAATACTGATAGAAAGGCCTCGACAATACACAATTCACTATGCAGCTCAATCCAATAAGCAAATAATCAAACAACACTTTAATATTAAAACAAGTAGCACTTAGAACAAGACTTCTTATTCTTTATTCAAAACCAACATTTTTTAACTCTCTATACTAATTAAGACATATAAACTGATACTTATTCTCTAACAATCGAATCATATAACAGCTCATAGAAAGGCAGTTAGAAGTGCAGCAAATACAGAACAAAAGCGTGCATCATAAAAATTTTAAACTTCAGAATTTTATTGTCTTCTCCAACAACCATCTTATTTGCAACCAAATAAATGATAACAAATACTACTTCAACTCCATCTTTTATGCTCTCAAACTGAAACAAAAAATCACAACCCAACAATTCTCATTTTCCCTTTTTCTCAAACACATCAACACACTTTAACTAGTCTAAGCATGCCTCTCATTAATTCAAACAGAAGTACATAACATGCTCTTAAAATTTATTTCAGCAGCTAAAAAAAACATCGCACCAAGTTCAGTTATATGGCAATATATCAACCAAAAATGCTTCTATTTTCTTCTTAAATCTTACAATTCCTTAAGCATGCTTATAAAAAAAATCTTATCCGTCTGATACTATGAATAGAACTGAAACAATCAATCTCAACATTTCTCATATACTCAGCATTATAGACATATGAATAAGGCTTAACAATAACACACACCAAGCTTTAACATATATGCATAGGAAAATAAACAAGGATTCGGTAGCCGGTATGATATATAAATCCATCATGCAATATATAAAAACGACCTTAATAACGAGAGGATTCGAACGAGTTACCCGTCTTTCGGAATCTATGAGCTATCAGATGGGAAATGGTCCCGACAACGGGTCGAATAAACGGCTTCAAAACTCGATGGTAAACTTTGTACGGACGGGGCCTGGAGCTGCTTGCGAACGGGCTTGACGGTGAGCTTCACGAACAGAGGTGAGGGTTTATGGCCTGAAGGTCGCAGTTAAGAGACGCCGTAAGTCGGCCGTGTACAGGCTTGGTTCTTGTAGGGGAAGACGGTGCAACGGAGCGGCGATCACGGGGCAACGGCTTCACGAGGCGATATCGGTGGAGTTGTTGTGGTGGTGCTTGCCGCTGCTGGTCCGGCGAGGTTGAGGAGAGCTGCGAGCTACGATGGCGTGAGGAGAATCTAGCATGCGGTGATGGCAGGAAATCCGCAGAGTGACAAGCGGCAACGGGAAGGAACAAAATACGACGGCGATCGGATTTTTAAAAGAGAAATGAGAGCGCTGAAGATGGAGAGATTAAGAGATTTCGCCTCTTTTCATTCTTCTGTGCGCGCGTTCGAATTTCAGAGAGTGAGGGAGAGGTTGAAACGTTTCATACGGGAGAATTATGATGATGAAAATGATGGGTACGTTTCTTGTTTTATGATGAGTAATGAGGACGTGAAATATGGAGAATTAATTAAGAGCTAAAGAATCAACTTTGAAAGCTGATTAATCCCATTAAAAACTTACCAAAAAAAGCCTCGAGAGTTTGAATTATTTGAACAGTTGGAGCTACCAAAAATTTAACTTCAAAATTCAAATTAAAAAGGCCATGCACGCAAAGGACTCGGGACGGGCGGAAATCGAGCACGAGCGGTTCGGTTGGAAATTTCGGTTATGCTCGACGCTCGATTAAGATCCGAATAAACACGATGCTCGATGATCCGATTAAATGGATAAATAATTCGGCTCGATTTAATATTAATACACTAAAGTAATTAGGCAATTACTATCACATAATTAGATATAATACTAATAGAGCACGAATTAAATAATCTTGGATAAAATAAAATAAATAATAATCTCAAAATAATCCTAAACAAATGGGGCGCTACAATCTACCCACCTTAAAAGTTCCGACCTCGGAATTCGACGACAAAAGAAACTAAAGAACTAACAAAAAAAACACAGGCCACCATAACGATAAGTTAGGGAATCTTTCCCTAATCTCAGCCTCCATCCCTCAAGTCGTCTCAAACTCGTCATGTCAGCCCCATAGCACCTTCCCAAGGCTCACTGCCCGGTTTCTCAGCCGATAGACACCCTGGTCCAAAATGGCCACCGGTACCTTCTCATAGGTAAGGTCTCGCTCGACCCGCAGTTCGCCGAAGTCCACCACGCAATCCGGGTCATGTACATCTCTAGGCAACATCGAGACAAAAACACAACATGCACCCCCGACAAATCTGGTGGTAAAGCTAGCCCATAATCCAAGTCAATGACTTGAGTAAGGATCTCAAAGGACTAACTGCACACGACAGCGGATCCTCATTACCCCAAACCGAGGTATATCACACCTCTAGTCATACAAAAGGGAAAACTCGAATGGTACCATCCATATACCCGTTCGATACATAAAACACAAAACGGGTCACCCAAGGTGAGAAATCGCAGAACGCATCACACAACACGCACCACGACCTCAATAGGTCTCATAGTGCCTCGACCGTGATATCATCGGTCAAACAATCATCGATACGTGGAGTTGAGTTTCATCATGGTGCCCAGGTCACGCCGAAAACTTACCCACAATCTCGACACACTCGTGACTTCTTGCCGAAGCAATTGTCACGGTAAATGTGCAACCATGCACGCAATATAGCCTCGCTATACTTATACTCACATCTCACGATTCTACAATACAAACGTAGCCCCTCGTGGATCCGTTTGCTGACAACACAAGTCCCCTATCTCTCCATCTCGAGTAATCCTCGCATAGGCATAGGAAACCTATCGCTCACGCTTCCTCATCAACACTATCTCGATCCAGGATGCAAAACGCGGTACGGTGGAACTTGGAACTCTCGGTGGTCAAACTGTCCCAAAGAAAAAAATAATTGGACGTTTGAGTTGTTAATGCACTGTCCTCCGAAAGGTGACACGCTCGCAGGCGCTGCATATGCGGGGCGCCAGGACGCTCACGTGTACCTGTTCAAAGACCAGCCACAAGGTCAAGGTTTGGTCATACACACTGGCCTGGGGAGTTCCTGTGTTCGGTGATGATGGCTGTAGCCTTCGTGCGAGTCAACGGTCGGCCCTGCAGTGCCTAACATCTCTCAGCATGAATGCTCAATCACCACTTCACGTGGCTCCACCTAGCCTAGGTCGGCGATCGGTTCCAGGTTTCGACAAGAAAATGTAATCCATGGTTTTTCTCAATACAAAAATTTTTCTGACTTGGGATTTCACATTGGCTAAAGCAATAGCAAGAGAAGAGTTTTTCCACAAAATGTGTACGAATGAGGTTCATTCCACACAAGCCTCTTGGTTTTACACAAATTCAAACGTTTCAAGGTCTCAAGAAATAACAGGGTATAAAACTGAGTTCCAAGTCCACTACCTTTCTCCAACAACACACTTTATCACGCAGAAAGACTCAATGCTAGAGATAGGCAAAAATCCTCAAAGGTGTCTAATGCGGCTCTCCAGTCGAGAATGGTACTAGGTCAGCGGCTCTTTCGAGACACTAACAAGCTAGCTCATTTCGGCTCTTCCGACTAACAGCGTCGGCCGTCACGTAAGCTCTTCCTCCGGTAGCTAATAGTGCTGGCATTCCTGAATGAGCTCCACTTATCTATATTGCCTAAAGTTCACACCTCAAGGTCTAGGCGAGAAGCTTCTTTCATTGAAAAGACCTCGATCACGTCTTCGAGTTTTTCTGCTACGTCTCGGTGTTCTAAGATTAGGACGTCGCTGCAGGATTACAACTAGACATTCCACCTCAGTCGCCATTGCATTGCGTAGTATGGAAGAATCACTATTCAATTGCAGATATTCTCATCGGGTTCCAGAACCCGTTTGATACATCGACTCCTCGATCTTCTGCTAATGGTACATCAACTTTGAATCGGTTTTCAATGATTTTGCAATTGCCCTCGGTTGATTGAACAGGTCTTCAATTTATGGTAGTAGTTGATCATCCTTCATCATCCATTGGTTAAGTTTACGGTTGTCGATGTGCAGTATTCTTTGCCATAAAACCGATCGGCTCCTCCAGTCATTCCGATTGGTTGTAGCTCACCTTGCTCGTCTGGTCGCCTTCCTTGCAGATCCTCCGGACAACTCCTAGGTGTACCCAGCTGAGTGGTGCGTCTCAGAAATGGTCCAATTCATCCTCGATGACAATAAAAATTAATTGGTTCGGATGGATGGAATACCCAAATACAACTGAAAGAATGATATAGAACAAGCAGAAAGCTGAAAACTCTTATCTCAATTGATACATCAGATCACAAACTTGGTTTCAAAACTCCAAGTGGATAGGGAAGCAAAGATAATAGCTTTCAAAGATATTGCAAAAATGCTAGAAAGAAAAAAAAAAAAAAAAAGATTCTTCCCAAAAACCCAACGAAACAAAAGAACGGGAGATTCTCAAAAATTACCAAGAAACAAATATTCTAAAGATAAGGGTAGTTCTACGCTTCACAATGCTCTTACTCCAGGCTCCGCTACCCTCCTTAAAAGATCCTTCATAATCTTTTAAGATACAACACCTACATCGCAATCATCAACGACTCCAGTTCAGAGAAAACTATCTTTGGTACTACATATGAGTCGATCACGACCTGATAACTGACCATAATTAGCCTCCAGGTTATGGTACCATAGAGAATTGTGACGGCGTTCGCATTTTCGATTACACGGACTCAGAGTTATCACAAACAACAACACCAACCTTGCAACAAATAAGGTCTAGCAGAAAACAGACTGGTTACCCTTATTTGTATACAAAGCCTCTAAACAAAGTTAGCTCCACACAAAAAACACAAAAATTTCACAACCGATTAAAAGATAACACACATGAATGGAAAATTAATAACCAACACACGATCTTGATTTCTCGGTCAGTCGTCCACTCCTTGCTTAGTTCATCCTCGTCTTAAGTAAGAGTATACTCACGGGATTCTCCCTCTGTATCGACCAAATGTCGAGTGGAAGGATTCATCCACGTGAGGGTTCAACCACATTCGTCCACCGTTGATCCTCCCTTATGTGGGTCACCAATCTCCTTCTCCATGAAATCACACAGTTCCAGAAAATTACTCCTCGGTGATGATTCTCCTTCATTTGCACCTAAAATGAAACGACATGATCCTCTTCTGGCTTCAAATGCCAGTAGTCGGTATAGCGAACGATAACAAAATAGTCGAGTTAGGACTCGGTGTAATCAGCACGCTGGATCCACTTGAGTTTGCGGGTCATCTCATCAACTATCAGCCTTTGCGGTCAACGCTTGTAACCCACGCAGTAACAGTAGCCATTACTTTCCTCGAGGTCTTGCCATCCTCGAGGGTCGCGTCAGCAACACTCCATGGATCACCAGAGCTTTTCGGCATCGGTTGACAACTTGTTCGAAGCTTTAGATCACAATAATTTTACTCTAATGGTGGATTCCACCACTGCTCTTCCGGTCCACTTCTCAGTTGGCCCAGACGTTCGAGTGATCCCGCACATTCGGAACTTCTCGGTTGTCGAAGCTCAATAAGGCATCCTGACATTGGTCACCAAAAAGCTATGGTGCACATATGCAAATCTCAACCATAACCGAGATAGCTCTCTCAAAGTGCTAACTCGAAACTTATGGAGAGAAATGTTTCTAAGGTCATAACTAATCTCAAATGCGACTAGAGTTCACCCAATAACCACTAGAATTCATACTATAACAAGGTGGATAGTCCTAAGCCCCATATAAAATAAATAAAACGACAAAACTCATACCTCGAGCTGGCGCGGCGAGACGAAAGCGAGTGGTCAATGGTCATTAAACATACTAACACTAGAGATAGTCTACAGAAACGCAGACTGGCTCTGATACCATATTGTAACGCCCCGTTTTAATTTAAAGAGTTTACCGAATTTATGTATAAAAATCAGATGGCCTCTCGATTACTAATAATCCAACGAACACATAAACTTAGTTGAAACACTTCAACTAAGTGGCTCGTGGGAAATTCTCGTGGAAATTATGGAACAACCGACTCGACTCGAACCAAATAAGATAAATGCACATAATGGCCGACTCAACACACATTCAACCACTTAACTCAATAATCACATCAATGATAGAGCAGGTAAAGAGAACATATAATATTAAAAATCGAGCCAAAAATCAAAGATTAGCATGTTGAACCGATTTTTGAGAAATTTGACGATTAAATCACATTTCTCCCGAATAGGACCAAACTTAAGTCATATCATAACAGCTATTTAAACAAACAACTAAACACATATTAACAGAAATTTAATCTCATAAAATCACATCATATAAAAAAAAATAAACACACCAAATACATAAAGTTTAGCCTTCTTGCCTTTATTACTTTTTCTAAATATATTTAAACACATATAATGTTTTAATACTGATAGAAAGGCCTCGACAATACACAATTCACTATGCAGCTCAATCCAATAAGCAAATAACCAAACAGCACTTTAATATTAAAACAAGTAGCACTTTAATATTAAAACAAGTAGCACTTAGAACAAGACTTCTTATTCTTTATTCAAAACCAACATTTCTTAACTCTCTATACTAATTAAGACGTATAAACTGATACTTATCTTCTAACAATCGAATAATATAACAGCTCATAGAAAGGCAGTTAGAAGTTCAGCAAATACAGAACAAAAGCGTGCATCATAAAAATTTTAAACTTCAGAATTTTACTGTCTTCTCCAACAGCCATCTTATTTGCAACCAAATAAATGATAACAAATACTACTTCAACTCCATCTTTTATGCTCTCAAACTGAACAAAAAATCACAACCCAACAATTCTCATTTCTCCTTTTTCTCAAACACATCAACACACTTTAACTAGTCTAAGCATGACTCTCATTAATTCAAACAGAAGTACATAACATGCTCTTAAAATTTATTTCAGCAGCTAAAAAAAACATCACACCAAGTTCAGTTATATGGCAATATATCAACCAAAAATGCTTCTATTTTCTTCTTAAATCTTACAATTCCTTAAGCATGCTTATAAAAAAAATCTTATCCGTCTGATACTATGAATAGAACTGAAACAATCAATCTCAACATTTCTCATATACTCAGCATTATAGACATATGAATAAGGCTTAACAATAACACACAACAAGCTTTAACATATATGCATAGGAAAATAAACAAGGATTCGGTAGCCGGTATGATATATAAACCCATCATGCAATATATAAAAATGACCTTAATAGCGAGAGGATTCGAACGAGTTACCCGTCTTTGGGAATCTACGAGCTATCAGACGGGAAATGGTCCCGACAGCGGGTCGAACAAACGGCTTCAAAACTCGATGGTAAACTTTGTACGGACGGGGCCCGGAGCTGCTTGCGAACGGGTTTGACGGTGAGCTTCACGAACAGAGGTGAGGGTTTATGGCCTGAAGGTCGCAGTTAAGAGACGCAGTAAGTCGGCCGTGTACAGGCTTGGTCCTTGTAGGGGAGGACGGTGCAACGGGGCGGCGATCGCGGGGCAGCTGCTTCACGAGGCGATATCAGTGGAGTCATTGTGGTGGTGCTGGCCGCTGCTGGTCCGGCGAGGTTGAGGAGAGCTGCGAGCTACGATGGCGTGAGGAGAATCTAGCATGCGGCGATGGCAGGAAATCCGCAGAGTGACAAGCGGCAACGGGAAGGAAAGAAATACGGTGGCGATCGGATTTTTAAAAGAGAAAAGAGAGCGCTGAAGATGGAGATTAGAGAGATAGAGAGATTAAGAGATTTCGCCTCTTTTCATTCTTCTGTACGCGCGTTCGAATTCCAGAGAGTGAGGGAGAGGTTGAAACGTTTCATACAGAAGAATTATGATGATGAAAATGATGGGTACGTTTTTTGTTTTATGTTGAGTAATGAGGACGTGAAATATGGAGAATTAATTAAGAGCTAAAGAATCAACTTTGAAAGCTGATTAATCCCATTAAAAACTTACCAAAAAAAGCCTCGAGAGTTTGAATTATTTGAACAGTTGGAGCTACCAAAAATTTAACTTCAAAATTCAAATTAAAAAGGCCATGCACGCAAAGGACTCGGGACGGGCGGAAATCGAGCACGAGCGATTCGGTTGGAAATTTCGGTTATGCTCGACGCTCGATTAAGATCCGAATAAACACGATGCTCGATGATCCGATTAAATGGATAAATAATTCGGCTCGATTTAATATTAATACACTAAAGTAATTAGGCAATTACTATCACATAATTAGATATAAAACTAATCGAGCACGAATTAAATAATCTTGGATAAAATAAAATAAATAATAATCTCAAAATAATCCTAAACAAATGGGGCGCTACAATCTACCCACCTTAAAAGGAATTCCGACCTCGGATTCGACGTCAAAAGAAACTAAAGAACTAACAAAAAAAAACACAGGCCACCATAACGATAAGTTAGGGAATTGTAACGCCCCGTTATTTAAAAGATAAAATACCGAATATTTTTCTAAAAACCAGAGTTTATTTTTCGCAAATCTTTAAAAAAAAAACATTTGTGTAACGGGCATTACTTAATCTATCTCAATTTCGACTGACATTACAAAAGCTATTATTTCTGTCAAGGCATTCCGAACATAAATAAATGTTTTAAAATAAACATGTTTCACTTAATCAATTTTTAATTCAAACGTTCAAAATTGAATACAAATTTCAATAGAGTTTACAGAAAATATAAATATAATTAAAGACGACCACGCCCGTCCTCTCGTGTCCGCCGCCAGCTCGATCAACCTGAAAAACAAAGGGGTGAGCACCGTCTCTCGACTCAGTTGTAAAATCCATACTATGCATCGATTCAGTATAAACAAAGATAGGATAATAATTATATAAACACGTAAAGCTTACTGTCTCACCACTAACTGATATCACCCGGCTTCGAGCCTCTAGGTAAATTCGGACTAGTGACTCTTATTTCAAGCCTCCATAATTTACCCGACTAATTAGCTATTATACACCGTTAACCTATGTTCATGAACGTCGGTATGGTTACTTACTAGTGCATTCGGCATCAACCGATCCCGCTAATAAATAACTCTACTAGTGCCATTGGCATTACCCAGTCCCGCTAGTAGATAACTTATCTGATAATTACCCGGGCTAGTGACTCTTATTTCAAGCCGCCATGGTAAAAGTTCACATCACACATTAGGCCCATCGGCCCACAATCACATGCATATAAAAACTATACTACCACATGTTTATAAAGAATAGACCATAGTATAGAACCCCCACCTGGATTGCTTACTTACTGACTGAACTGCTTCCAAGAATGAGCGGAATAAGAGATCAACTCCTCTTAATCTGGATTTTAAAAATAATTTTATTTTATTACTTAAAGCGGCTACAGACAGGCAAAACATTTAGACAAACGAGGACAAGTAAGAAAATTAAACACTTAAAAGGTAGATAAAGCAACCAAGGAAATTAAGACAATTAAAATCAAATAAAGCACATAATTTTTCCTAACTCCTCTACTAACTCTTAACTTTACTGAAACTTTACTGAAACTGCTTTAATCATTGCTCACTATTCTGACATGCTTCTCAACTCATAATATTGAGTTCTTAACCCAAATTAAGAAGTATAATGATAGCCAAAATCCTCCTTAACATGAAGGACATAAAAAAAATCATGTCCTCTTTCTGTAACAATTCATTCAACCTCAGCAAATAATTAAGACACCAAAGCTGGGCAGAAAACTCAACGTTCATAGGCACAATAAGACAAAATAAGACATGGTTAATAAATATATCACATATACTTGTTCTCAGTTGTTCCTAAAATTTTACAATTATTTTAGGCATGACACTAACTCAATTCTTACCAAAATAAAAACCTTAAATTAAGCATCTTAAAAGCATGATGCTAGCAGCCCCTTAGTTTCTCCAGAAATCAAGGCAAGAAGGCATATAAAACAAGGCATGTTGTGCTCTCTTTTCTAACATCACTTACTTTTTTTTAACTCATATACCAACTCTATGGCTAATAAAACTAATTCATCCACTCTAATTTAACCCTCTGAAAAGTTAAACACAAAGGCAGCCCATAATAAAATCACGTCAACAAGCATAGTATTACACGAATGAACAAAGCTAAACCTGCTTCATCATAAGTTCCTTTTCTTTTTTAACTTCTAATAACTTTTAGCATGCACTGCAAAATCAACTTGCAGCAACATATGTTTTCTAACTCATAAATTCAGCATGAAATCGCAACAAACATAGGCTCGAAAATCTTACAGTAACCAGCCGAAACTAGGCACATCACAACATGCTCTTAATCTCCTAATTAAAGACTGAAACTATGCATAGAAAAACCCATAAATTTGGTTGGCTGAAATACCTCTCGTAGAGAAAGGTAAAAGACGAAAAGCTCCGGTCTCGGGTTTGAAAAAGACCTCGGCTGAGGCTCTCGGCTGGGACCGGTGAGGTTCGGCTCGCTAATGGCTCTTATCTCGGACAGAGTAAGGTCAACCCTAAGCCGCTGAACACGATCGCTTTCCGCTCGCTTCAGTCGGGGTGGCTCGGATGTTCTGCTCGGTACTTGTCAGAAGCCCGTTGGTCACTCGACTACTCCCTTGTTCGACAACGATACTCCTGACCTGCTCTTGGTTTCCCGATAATGCTCAGGTTTGCGGCTGCCGCTGCTAGTCTCGGTCGCGTTGTTGTTGCTGGTGAAATTTTCTGGTTTGAGGATCTTGTTTACCGTCGGAAGTTCGCTGGTTAGCCGAGACTAATGGCTGGGAAAAATTGGGCGACTTTCTACGAATTTTCTGTAGGGATTCGATTCATTGAGAGACGGCTTGATACTGAGGGAAACT
Organism: Striga hermonthica; assembly: GCA_902706635.1. NCBI lineage: Eukaryota > Viridiplantae > Streptophyta > Magnoliopsida > Lamiales > Orobanchaceae > Striga > Striga hermonthica. Next base: position 12,404,516 of record CACSLK010032525.1, on the reverse strand, counting down.
GAAATCTTACGAATGGATCGAGGAAGAAAACTGGGGCTGGCGTGGTTGGGTCTTGGTGGTTTAAGTAGATGAAAGATTAGGGTTTCCCTTTGAAGGATATGCCGCGGGAATATTGGCCGGAAATTGGGGGAGCGGTTGAGCTGCGACTGATTCTTCGCGATATGCGTTGCTCTGTTGTGAGAAAGAGAGAGATGGGATGCTGCGATTGATCTCTTGAGGTCGATGGAGTTGAATGGGTTGATCTTAATGGAGGTTTGGGCTTACTAACTGATTTGGACCTTACAAGGCCTGGGTGTGGGCCGAGTTCTCTTGGGCTTACTTAGGAAAATTAGTAAATTATGAACACATTGGAGAAATAAAATAACACTTGGACAAACAAACAATTCAATTAAACCCATAATTATAATTATTAATTAAATACATAAGTACACTTAAGCAATTAATCAATTAAGCACATAAAATCAATTAGGCAAATAATTCAATTAAGCATATAAATAATTCAATTAAGCATAAAAATTCACCTAGGCAAATTATTCAATTAAGCACATAAATAATAATTCAATTAAGCACAAAAATTCACCTAGGCAAATAATTCAATTAAGCACATAAATTCACTTAGGTAAATAATTTAACTAAGCACATAATTGAATTAAACACTTAGCACATAACACAAATAAACACTTAGAAAAATTAAATAAAACGATGGTGCAAAAGAAGAAATAAGAATCGAGATTTACACCAAGTCGAGAAATGGAACAAAATGAAATAAAAGCTTACTAAAAGAAAGCGGGGCGCTACAGGAATCTTTCCCTAATCTCAGCCTCCATCCCTCAAGTCGTCTCAAACTCGTTATGTCAGCCCCATAGCACCTTCCCAAGGCTCACTGCCTGGTTTCTCAGCCGATAGACACCCTGGTCCAAAATGGCCATCGGTACCTTCTCATAGGTAAGGTCTCGCTTGACCCGCAGTTCGCCGAAGTCCACCATGCAATCCGGGTCATGTACATCTCTAGGCAACATCGAGACAAAAACACAACATGCACCCCTGAAAAATCTGGTGGTAAAGCTAGCCGATAATCCAAGTCAATGACTTGAGTAAGGATCTCAAAGGACTAACTGCACACGACAGCGGATCCTCATTACATAACATCTATTTAAACAAACAACTAAACACATAATAACAGAAATTTAATCTCATAAAATCACATCATATAAAAAAAATAAACACATCGAATACATAAAGTTTAGCCTTCTTGCCTTTATTACTTTTTCTCAATATATTTAAACACATATAATGTTTTAATACTGATAGAAAGGCCTCGACAATACAAAATTCACTATGCAGCTCAATCCAATAAGCAAATAACCAAACAACACTTTAATATTAAAACAAGTAGCACTTAGAACAAGACTTCTTATTCTTTATTCAAAACCAACATTTCTTAACTCTCTATACTAATTAAGACATATAAAATGATACTTATCCTCTAACAATCGAATCATATAACAACTCATAGAAAGGAAGTTAGAAGTTCAGCAAATACAGAACAAAAGCGTGCATCATAAAAATTTTAAACTTAAAAATTTTACTGTCTTCTCCAACAACCATCTTATTTGCAACCAAATAAATGATAACAAATACTACTTCAACTCCATCATTTATGCTCTCAAACTGAAACAAAAAATCACAACCCAACAATTCTCATTTCCCCTTTTTCTCAAACACATCAACACACTTTAACTAGTCTAAGCATGCCTCTCATTAATTCAAACAGAAGTACATAACATGCTCTTAAAATTTATTTCAGCAGCTAAAAAAAACATCGCACCAAGTTCAGTTATATGGCAATATATCAACCAAAAATGCTTCTATTTTCTTCTTAAATCTTACAATTCCTTAAGCATGCTTATAAAAAAATCTTATCCGTCTGATACTATGAGTAGAACTGAAACAATCAATCTCAACATTTCGCATATACTCAGCATTATAGACATATGAATAAGGCTTAACAATAACACACAACAAGCTTTAACATATATGCATAGGAAAATAAACAAGGATTCGGTAGCCGGTATGATATATAAATCCATCATGCAATATATAAAAATGACCGTAATAACGAGAGGATTTGAACGAGTTACTCGTCTTTGGGAATCTGCGAGCTATCAGACGGGAAATGGTCCCGACAGCGGGTCAAACGGCTTCAAAACTCGATGGTAAACTTTGTACGGACGGGGCCCGGAGCTGCTTGCGAACGGGCTTGACGGTGAGCTTCACGAACAGAGGTGAGGGTTTATGGCCTGAAGGTCGCAGTTAAGAGACGCCGTAAGTCGGCCGTGTACAGGCTTGGTTCTCGTCGGGGAGGACGGTGCAACGGGGCGGTGATCGCGGGGCAGCGGCTTCACGAGGCGATATCGGTGGACTCGTTGCAGTGGTGCTGGCCGCTGCTGGTCCGGCAAGGTTGAGGAGAGCAGCGAGCTACGATGGTGTGAGGAGAATCTAGCATGCGGCGATGGCAGAAAATCCGCAGAGTGACAAGCGGCAACGGGAAGTAAAGAAATACGGCGGCGATCGGATTTTTAAAAGAGAAAAGAGAGCGCTGAAGATGGAGATTAGAGAGATTGAGAGATTAAGAGATTTCGCCTCTTTTGATTCTTCTGTCCGCGCGTTCGAATTTCAGAGAGTGAGGGAGAGGTTGAAACGTTTCATACAGGAGAATTATGATGATGAAAATGATGGGTACGTTTCTTGTTTTATGATGAGTAATGAGGACGTGAATTATGGAGAATTAATTAAGAGCTAAAGAATCAACTTTGAAAGCTGATTAATCCCATTAAAAACTTACCAAAAACAAGCCTCGAGAGTTTGAATTATTTGAACAGTTGGAGCTACCAAAAATTTAACTTCAAAATTCAAACTAAAAAGGCCATGCACGCAAAGGACTCGGGACGGGCGAAAATCGAGCATGAGCGGTTCGGTTGGAAATTTCGGTTATGCTCGACGCTCGATTAAGATCCGAATAAACACGATGCTCGATGATCCGATTAAATGGATAAATAATTCGGCTCGATTTAATATTAATACACTAAAGTAATTAGGCAATTACTATCACATAATTAGATATAATACTAATCGAGCATGAATTAAATAATCTTGGATAAAATAAAATAAATAATAATCTCAAAATAATCATAAACAAATGGGGCGCTACACTAGCATTCGTGCTAACGATTACTTTCTGGTCCTCGAGACTATAAAATAGACCACCTTTCGTTTCCTTAGGATATCCCACAAACAGCTTTACTTCTGATCTCGGTTCCAACTTATCAGTATCGGTTCTCAGCACATGTGTTGGACTACCCCAAATCCTGAGATGCCTTAGACTAGGCTTATGCCCAGACCACAACTCCAATGGTGTAGACGGTACTGATTTAGAAGGTACTCTATTCAGAATATATACCGCTGTTTCTAGGGCATATCCCCAAAATGAATCTGGTAATGTACTATAACTCATCATTGCCCTAACCATTTCCATAAGAGTCTTGTTCCTCCGTTCTGCTACGCCATTCTACTGAGGCATGCCAGGCGCAGTCAGTTGGGACGTAATCCCATTATTCGTCAAGTAGTTCTTAAATTCATTCGAGAGATATTCGCCACCACGATCGGATCGTAATGACTTGATACTTTTTTCTAACTGCTTCTCCACAACTGCCTTATACTCCAAGAACTTCTCAAAGCATTCAGACTTGCGGTGCAGAAGGAAAATGTACCCATATCTCGAGTAATCATCGACAAACGTAATGAAGTACTCGAAACCACCTCTCGCTTGAACACTCATAGGACCGCATAGATCGGAATGAACTAGCCCTAACACATCTTCGGCTCTATGCCCCTTTGAACTAAAAACCCTCTTAGTCATTTTACCTTCCAGGCAAGACTCGCAAGTTGGAAAAGCCTCGACTTCTAACGACCCCAAGGGCCCATCTGCCATCAACCTTTGAATCCTCCTAAGGTTAATATGACCAAGTCTTAGATGCCAAAGATATGTTTCGTTCATTTTAGAAGGTTTCTTTCTCTTATTCAGATTAGATGATGAATTAAGTAATTGTTTCTGTTGCAGTGGAGATGACTTAGATTCTAGAATGTATAGATTGTCAACTAATGAACCAGAACATATGAACTTTTTGCCAAAACGAATAACAACTTTATTATCAAACGTAGCGGAAAAACCGTTCATAAACAACTTAGAAACTGAAATCAAATTCTTTCTAAAACAAGGAACATAAAGACAATATTTCAAATCTAGAAACCTATCTAAGCCAAAATCTAAATAGACGTCTTCCACTGCAATAGCTGACGCTCTACTAGCATCGCCCAAGTAGATGGTAACTTCTCCTTCCCTAAGTCGCTTGTTTTCCTGGAACCCCTGCAATGAATTGCAGACATGATCAGTGGCCCCTGTATCTACACACCAGGTACTGGTAGATAACACCGCTAAACATGTTTCAACAACTAAAGCAAAAGGTGTACCTTTGTTGCAATTCTTGGGGAAAAGGCAGTTTGTCTTCCAGTGTCCTTTCTGCTGACAATTGTGGCACTTGCCTTTCGGCTTCTTCGCTTTTTTTCGAGGTTGCGCGTCACTCATGACCGCCTTACTCTTTCCTGCGGACTTCTTCCTCTTCTTTCCCTTAGGAGCCTTAGAAGTGGAAGCTTCTCCCCGCTGGGCCACCATAGCTTGGTTCTTCTGACGAAACAGGCCCTCTGCCGACTGAAGTTCAGAGACAAGTTCCGGAAGAGTCATCAACATCTTATTCATGTTGTAATTCAACCGGAATTGCTCAAAGCTCTTTGTCAAAGACTGGAGCATTATATCGACCTGGGTTTCCCCATCAATAAAAGCCCCAAGAACCTCCAACTCATTCAGTTGGGCCATCATAGCAAGAACATGTTCCCTTACGGGAGTGCCCTCACGCATGGTCATGTTCATCAGAACCCTGATGGCTTCTTGTCGGGCAGCCAGCGACTGATGAACAAATAACTCCTTGAGATTGAGAAGCATCTCAGCTGCAGTGTTCATAGACTAATGTTAATGTTGAAGTACATTTGACAAAGATGCCAAGATGTAACACTTCGCCATCTCGTCAGCCTTTTTCCACCGAGCATACTCCTCTTTCTCTTGGTCTGGTGCATTGTCAGCAGGCACAACATGACAAGCCTCAACAGTAGCAAATTTGTACCCTTCAGCAGTTAACACAATAGCCAAATTCCTTTTCCAGTCAATATAATTTGGACCAACAAGTTTGTTTTCTTTGAGAATTATGGACAACGGATTGAAAGACATTTTGAATTCCTGAGATCATGCAAACATAGTCTTTACTCAGTCAAGTAGTTTTAAATTTATACATCAAATATTGATCCCATGTAACTATATTCAAATAAATTCACCAATACCTCAAAACACCGAATCCCTGCAGGCCACGGAGTGTGGACGTCTACGGTTCAAACATTCGCAAGAGGAGGGATAAATCCCATTAGCTTAACATACTGTCGAGCAATACTTAACTAATAGTCAGTTTCATCTATTGGCCAGCGCAATTAACTTTATAAAAGAATAAAAACAACCTTATCCTTTGGGACTATCGTAATTATTTGCACTTTAAGTGTAACCCATTAATTGGTACTAAGTTTACTACCAAAATTATACGTCCAC
>CACSLK010032525.1:12382940-12398623 GCA_902706635.1 Striga hermonthica | reverse complement strand
ATAAGCAATCACGTAAAACATGCATGATTAATGAGCAATAATAAACTAGGAACTATAATCCAACTATCATGGCCATTAATGAATCTCCAATGTTACGGAGAAAACACAGTCTTGTCCTTGTTGAGTGTGTCCTCCGTTTTAGGTATTGGAACTCCCTTTTCGCAGTGACTCCCACTGAATTGGTTGTCTCCGGGAAAGTCGCCATTTGATCATCACCATGGCATCCGTGTACGCGTTTATCGCCTCGCCCCGTCAAGGTTGGTCCATGCCCGTCGGATCAATAACGAATAATATAAACAACAATTACATAATTCATCCTATGACCCACGCAGGAGCCGTACATGAGTTTCTATGAAAGCAATAAACTATGCGGTGTCCCACCGCGCAAATAATTTATTACAAGCATTCACCAACCCAAAAATTTCTTGACATGTCCAAGGCTTTAAAAACAGCATACATTCAACATGAATTAAAATTCATACATACAGGCCATAATAGTCGGATTCGAAAACCTGCGAAAAACCTATTGCAATTTCTAATATACTATGCCGCTGCGTCCGTACGCACATAATTCATGTAGACAGGCAAAGTCCAAAATTCAAACTGTGCACGAGTTTGCATTAAGCCTGGGCTCTGATACCAGTTGTTGGGTTCTGTTAGGAACGTCAAACAACATGCACAGTATTGAACTTATCAAAATAAATCCTAATGCAGCGGAATCTATAGTTAGGATATGGACTTTTACCTTTTAAAATTTTTGCCGACTCTTAGACGATGTAGAGTACCGTTGATGAAGTTCGTCTGAACACCACAACTTAATGGGCGGATAGTTTTGGCCTTCAATCGATTCTAATCGATAGGTTCCACCAAGCTCCATCACACGGCACGCGGGTCTCGGTCGTCGGGTTGTAGCGGGCATAGGTCGCGGGTGAGCAGCTGCTCGGTCGGGCGCGTCGGGGTTGTGCGTGAACACGGGCAGCAGTGGTTGTGTGTCGGGCGTTTTGCGTGAACACGGGCAGCAAAGGTTGCGCATCGGGCGCTGTGCGTGACGCGCAGAGAGACGCTGGGAACGCGGACGGACGCTGGCGGGTCTCCTCAGCGCTCGCGGACTGGCGTTGGGCGTGTGCGCGCATGCGGGAGGCACTCCTATGCTGAGGCGGACTGGGCGTGCGCGTGTGGGACCATGCGGGCTTGCGGATTACGTCTCCTGGTTGCGCGAGGAATGTGTGCGCGTGGACTGGCGTGGGCTGGGACTTCGCGATCGGCGAAAGCGAGCAGTAGGTATGAACGGGCGATGCGCGACTGCGTGCTGGAGACGATCGGCGATCGTGGTGTTGCACGAACGGGCGTCGGGCCTTCGTGCGGTGGTTCTGGGCGTCGCTGCTGGAACTGGCGTCGGCGACTGGCTGGGCGCAACTGCGGGCAGCGGGCGGTTGCGATCGGCTGTACACGGGCGGCTTCCGGTGGCGATCGGCGGATTCCGGCGACTTCTCACTGCGGCGGATGGCGTCGATCGGCGGCGATGAGATGGTGATGATGACTGAAAATATATATATTAGAAAGCTCAATATATTGTACCAAAAAGCCTTCTAATGGATTACCTAAACACCTACTTTGATCAAACTTGGTGGAGCGTTTAATCGAATCTCCCTAACTCTCGAACAAAGATATTTCTCGCGCGTATGTAGAGAGAAAATCGGCTAACCATCTATGTAGGAGAGGTTTGGGACATGGTGTATTTATAGGCTCCATTAGGGACCTTAAGGAGGTGCTAAATATGGGCTTATTTCTAATCCAATACTAACTCAATGTAGGAAGGAGATCTCCTACTAATCCATCTCTTCTAGAAGATTCCTTAGTCTCCTAACACTAGATAGGATCCTAGTAGGAAAGCCTTTCCTAATTAAATTAATAATCATGGAATAGAATTAATTCCTAATTTAGGAAACCTAATTTTACTCTAATTATAAATATAATGTAGGAAATATATTTCCTACTAATCTTCATCTTCTAGAAGACTCCCAAGTCTCCTAATCCCAAGAGAAGATTCTAGTAGAAATTTTATTCTCCTAATTATATAATTAATATGGAATAAAATTAATTCCTATTTAATGGAATTAAATAATAAAACATCCCACAAGAGTAATATTATTGATCTCCCCATTTAGCCACTATTTTACCAATAAAATTGAGCCTCTATGATTAAATAATATTAATCCGATTGATCGATTTACCTCCCTATGTTTAAGATATAACGTCCGTTGATTAATTAAATTACTGACAAAGTAATTAATCAACTTCTTATTCATTTCTGAAATTAGTACCACTCAGATCCTTAACCATTATGTCAGACAATCGTCTACCTGCAGGGTTTAACATAACGTACATTCCTGAGCTCATTTCGGGGACGTCATCAATCCATCGCACTGGAACATGTTAGAGTAGGATACCCGGCGTTCCAATCGGATTGGACGTATTCTACTTGTAAATACTATCTATTGGAATTATATTGTAAATAAGGCATTACTTTATCTTAAGAGTAAGCTATTATCCTATAATCGCACTTAAGATAAAATCCCTAAAATCACTTATGGTTATAAGGTATGGTTGCGCATAGAGATGGTGATCATGGAACATACCTTGAAAGCTGTGATTTTAAATAAAGTTCCAAGTCGAAGGATGTTTTGAAATGGGATATCGAATAATCCATAAAAGACTTGCACATAGTATGTATACTTGTTGGACAAGATTGTTGCATTCCATCAACATTAGCGTGCGACGCAAATACATATATGTGGGTGCTTGTTAGAGAACAAGTACATTGAACATGACCGTATGAAAATACTTAATGAAAGATTTGTCTTGTCGAATAAGTATTTTCATGTTACAATAGTACATGACTAATCCTAAGACTTGAGGCACAATGGTAACTTTGTGCATATTACATTCTACTTTGATTTATCCTTTTGGTTGCTAGCACAATCGTATAAAGGGATATTTTGGGTATTATGTTAATATGTATGGAAGTTTGTTAGTGGCCTACAAAGGATTCGACACTTATGAAGATAAGTGAATTTCCTATGTGTTTCATAGTTAGTAATTCAAAGTCCTTGGCCAAGGCGAGATGAATAGAGATTCATACACGGATTACTAAATATGAAATAGAATCATAGTTATTATATCAAATTGGGTTTCGACTAAAATCATACCCAAGATTTAATCGGGAAATTGGATGTCGAAAGGATTCTACATGTATGTACTTGTAATCGAAATAGGTTTACTCGCTATTCACTTAATACTAGATTCATGCTACTTGCTAGGTGTTCCCATGATATGTGGGTTCTTGAATTAAAGGGGTTAATTCAAGAATAAGAGTTAATAAGATTAACTCAAATTACAAAAAGTTGTAAACCCACTACTAGTATTAATTGTGAACCTAAAAGGTCACACCAATGTTTGTATAGAGACAAATATTAGTATTTCTAAAGAGTTAGAATTAATTGACAAAATTTAATTATGATTAGATGTCAATTAAAGAAATATATTAAATTAATCAATTGGATTGATTAATATTAATTTAGTGACTAATGTAATTACTAAATTAATAGTTGGATTTTAAAATTGGATTTTAAATTCAAATCCATATAATAGTATGATTATTATATGAAAGGAGAATATTAAATATAATATATATGTTTACAAATGATTTTAAAAGAGTTTAAAATTATTCGTTTATTATTATTATTGATTTTTAATGTTGATTAAAAATTAAATAATAATGATAATAATATAATAATGAAAAGATGGAGTCTTGCAATTATTATATTGTTGTATTAACTTGTAGAAATGAGAAAAGATTTTTTAATTTTGCTTGTCAAAATTATTAAAGACTTTTGTAACATTTCTTGTAAAAGTTATACAAGTCATATATATTTTATTGCTAAAAAGTTTAGTATAAATATGGGCATGGTTGATGTTCATTTTTGCAAGAATTTGTGTTAACATTTTCACTTATAATTTGAGAGATAAAGAGTTAGTATTTCATTTTGTAAACAAGAATTGTTCTTGTAATATTCTCCTATTTATATATTTCTATACTAAGTTATAAATCGAGTGAGTTCCTACTAGCGAAGGAGTCATCTCGTAGTCGGAAGCAAACGGTGGATACGTTTAGAGGGAAGACAAGTGGATTCCTAAAAGCGAGCAAACCGAAGTGTTCGTTATTAATACGGGAACCAATTTCCTCAACCACCATCAAGAAGAAGGAGTTAGAGTTATAAGGTAATATTTGATATTACTTGTAATTTCTAATATTACTTATAACAAATTAAAATTTGTATTATTACATGTTTTTAAAGATGACGATTTGTTAATTCGCCATATGTATATACGGGTTAAGTATTTAAGTGTTAAATACTTGTTTTGAAAAATTTTAAATTCCGCTGCGTATAGCCCGTACGGTACAGGCGAACCCAACAGTGGTATCAGAGACAGGTTATCATCTTTAATAATAGATTTCGATTTGTTTAAGTTTATATGATAATTAAATGTTTATATGATAAACATATTAATTATCAAAATAAATAAAAAAATTCGATTCTTTAGCCACACGGGTCGTGTGACTTTGTCACACTGGTCGTGTGGACTCACACGAGCCGTGTCCATGAGTCACACGGATCGTGTGAGTATAAAGAAAAATTTGTTTTTGGTTCGTGATTTTCACACGAGTCGTGTGGAGACATACGACCCGTGTCTTAAGCCACACGGGTCGTGTGACTTAAGAAAAATTTTGATTTTTTCTTACGGATTTTTCACACAGGTCGTGTGATAGGATCACACGGGTCGTGTGGACTCACACTGGTCGTGTGACTTAATAAATTTTTTTTTATTATGTTTTAATTCATGTGATGAATGGGATGATCATGAGCTTCATATTCAATATGATTGAATGTCTATTTTATTATGCAATGTGATTGAATGTTTGCCTTTTAATTCAATATGATTGAATGGTTTAATTTTTGAATAAGATTAAATGAATGTAATTTATCGAGACCTGCGAGTCTCTTGAGTTATGATTTGTAAAATTTTAAATTCTTGTATCGTTAGAGATTAGATCTAGGTGGAGACCGTTCGATGCAAAAGGCCCACGCTTGTGTGGGTAATTTTACAAGTTATAAAACTCGAAGGCCTGTGCTTGTACGGGTAGATAAAATAAATTGTAATAGAAGTAGTTCTATTTATTTATTTTATCATGTGCATAGGCATAGATCCATTTTGGCTCGAATGGATCGCATAGGCAAGGTCATGATCATCCACCGAATGTATGCATTAGATGTATGTTAGGTTTATTTATGTTTGTGATTCATGCGATGGATGAAACGGTAAATAAACGTAAAGATGGTAATCGATGAGATCTAAGGAACCCTAAAGAATTAATGAGATTAATTCATATCAAATCAATAATGGATAGAAATAAGTTAGAACTTACTAATCCAGGCTTTCCATCAAAAGTAGACGACATGAGATGCTACGATGCTTTATCACTGACCATGAGTCGTGGGGTGGTTTTGTGTCGAAAGTTGTGATCCCTACTAAGTATAAAGATACTCATGAAACGGATTCCTCTTTGTGTTGACCATGAGTCGTGGGACACTCTGGTGGGCCGTTATCATGAATGTTTGATGGGTTTGATTTGACACTGAGTAATATATACGGTCATAAAATTGAGGTATATAAGGAAAGGTGAGGCAAAATATCTTGAAGGTTGTATAGCGATACAATTGTCAAAAGTTGACTACCGATATAAGTGTTCCATGCGTACTCATAAAATTGGGATATGGAATATTTTTATTGGACTTCAAGCCCACTATGAAAAATTCAATTTTCATAATTAAAATGGGTTTTAATTAAAATAGTGGGAGACATTTAATATTAAAGACCTAATGTTAAATGAATATAAATTCCATAGTCTAACTATTTTCTGCTTCGTTTGTTATTTTGTAGATCAATCTACGAAAATGGCTAAAAATCCAATCGCAAGTATACTAGAACAAAACAAATTAACTGGACCCAACTTTAACAATTGGCCAAGGAACCTAAAAATTGTTCTCTAGTCTGAGAAGAGGGAATATGTACTGGACAGAGCCCCTCCTCCTCCACCAGAGGATCAGACATCTGATGAGTATGGAGAGTATTTACGTCATACAGATGACAATCTCCAGGCTCGGTCCTACATGTGAGCATCTATGTCTAATGAGTTGCAGAGACAGAACGAATTGTTGAATAATGCTTCTAAAATACTCCTTCACTTACAAGAGTTGTATGGTGATAGGACGCGGCAGATTAGATATCAGATATCTAAGGAACTTTTCAGGTGTCGTATGACCGAGAGCTCTTCAGTTCATGATCATGGGCTGAAGATGATAGCTCTTGTGGAAAGACTTTCGTCCCTTGGAGTCATTATGGATAATGAACTCTATGTGGATCTCATGCTGCAGTCTCTGCCACCGTCATTTGACCGCTTTGTCGTTAACTTTAACATGCATAATATGGAGACTTCTCTGCCAGAATTAGTGAACATGTTAAAGACGGCTGAATCCACAATTAAAAGGATAAGTCGGTGCTTCTTGTTGGATCCACTTCCAAAGCGAAGACCTTAAAGTCTAAGAAGAGGAAGAGGAAGGGAAAGGTTCCCAATAAACCCAACAAGAAGGCAAATAACGATAAAGGGAAGAACAAAGAAAAGGTTAATCCTCAGTCTAATCATGAATGTTATCATTGTGGAAAAACTGGGCACTGGAAGAGGAATTGCAAGGAGTATCTTGCAAGCCTGAAGAGTTCAGGTATTTATTTTGCTGAAGTTAACTTATCAGTTAATGATTCTTCTTGGGTATTAGATACCGGCTGTGGCTCACATATTTGCAATGATTTGCAGATGATGGCAAGAAGTAACATGCTAGAACCTGAAGAAACAATCCTAAGGATGGGCAATGGAGCAAGAGTTGCTGCCAAGGCAATTGGGAATGTTTATCTAGCATTTAATGATGGTGTAAATATTTGCCTTACAAACTGTTTGTATGTTCCGGACATTATAAGAAACATTATCTCTATTCCAGTTCTGGATAGAGAAGGTTTTAAGTTTGTAATTGAAAGTGGAAAGTGTTCTATTTTCAAAGATACGACTTTTATATATTCCGGAAATTTGACAAATGGATTATATACCATTACACCACAATGTCCCATCCTAACCATTCAACAAAATAAAAGGAAATTAGATAATCATAGTTCATTCACAATTTATCATGCTAGATTGGGTCATATATCTGAAAAGAGGATTCACAAATTGGGATCAAAACTCGACCTTAGGGGCGAGGAAAGGTTGCCTACTTGTGAGTCATGTCTTAAAGGTAAAATGACAAAATCACCATTTGTTGGACAAGTGGAGCGAGCTAAAGGTCTGTTAGATTTAATCCATACAGATGTTTGTGGACCACTAAATGTTAGTGCCAAGGGGAACTACCACTATTTCATAACCATTACTGATGATTATTAACGGTATGGATATGTTTACCTATTGAGGTACAAATCTGAAGTATTTGAAAAGTTCAAAGAATTCAGAAATGAAGTGGAGAAACAAATTGGTCGTAGTATTAAAGTTCTTCGATCGGATCAAGGAGGTGAATACTTGACTAATTAGTTTCTTGATTATTTAAGAGATAATGAGATTATTTCACAATGGACACCTCCTGGAACTGCACAACTCAATGGGGTTTCAGAAAGGAGGAAGCGAACATTGTTAGACATGGTTCGATCAATGATGAGTTCCACTAGTTTACCTCTTTCATTCTGGGGCTATGCCTTAGAAACAGCAGCACATATTTTGAATAGAGTGCCAAGTAAAGCTGTGCCTAACACACCTTATGAGATATGGTGTGGCAAAACACCCTCGTACAAGTATTTACGAGTATGGGGTTGTACTGCTTATGTGAAGCAGTTAGTGGGAGATAAGTTGGATATGAGATCCATCTTATGTAAATTTGTGGGGTATCCAAAAGAGTCTATTGGATACTATTTCTATGATCCCTCTGAACAAAAGGTGTTTGTTTCGAGGAATGCTGTTTTCTTAGAGGAAGAGTTTCTCTCAAAGAATAGCGGAGTTGTAGAACTTAATGAAGAACCACAAGAAGTTCCGCAAGTTACCACAAATAACATACCAGTAGAGACTGGACCATCTGAAACACAACCTCTTCGGAGATCCACAAGGGTTTCTAGGGCACCTGAGAGGCTGTACCTATTGTTAGAGAACAAAGAAGAGGGACTCCTTTTGGATAATGATCCAATAAGCTATAATGAGGCAATGTCGGACATTCTCAGATAAATGGCAAGAAGCTATGCAATCCAAAATGGACTCCATGTATTCAAATAAGGTATGGACCTTGGTTGATCCACCACAGGGTATAGTACCCATAGGTTGTAAATGGGTTTACAAGCGAAAACGTGGTGTAGATGGAGAAGTGAATACTTTTAAAGCAAGACTGGTTGCTAAAGGTTATAATCAAAAACAAGGAGTTGATTATGAGGAAACTTTTTCACCAGTAGCAATGCTTAAATCCATTCGGATATTGCTTGCTATAGCTGCGTATTATGACTACGAGATATGGCAAATGGATGTGAAAACTGCCTTTCTTAATGGAAACATTAAGGAATACATTTATATGAAACAACCGGAGGGTTTCATATCCAGTGGGAGCGAACAAATGGTTTGTAAGCTTCAAAGGTCCATTTATGGACTTAAACAAGCTTCGAGGAGTTGGAACATTCGGTTTGATGAAACGATCAAAACGTTTGATTTTCACAAGATCCTGGATGAACCATGTGTTTACAAGAAGGTTAATGGGAATGCAGTTGCCTTTTTTGTACTCTATGTTGATGATATCTTACTCATTGGGAATGATGTAGGGATGTTGCAATCAACACGGACATGGTTGTCAAAACAATTTTCCATGAAAGATTTGGGAGAAGCATCTTTTATCCTTGGGATAAAAATCTATAGAGATAGATTTAAAAGGATGATTGGACTATCCCAGTCAACGTACATAAATAAGGTGCTAAAACGGTTTAGCATGGAAGAATCCAAACGTGGATATATTCCAATGAGTCATGGGGTTTCACTTTCTAAGACGATGTCTCCAAAGAGACCTGAAGAAAGAGAACGGATGAGTCATATACCTTCTGCATCAGTTATTGGTAGCATTATGTATGCGATGTTATGTACAAGACCTAATGTGGCTTATGCACTTAGTGTAATGAGCAGATATCAGTCTAATCCAGGTGAAGAACACTGGAAAGCGGTTAAGATGATCCTTAAGTACTTAAGAAGGACTAAGGATATCTTTATGGTGTATGGAAATGGAGAACTGAAACTAGAAGGTTTTACTGACTCTGGTTTTCAGTCGGATAAAGATGACTTTAAATCCATGTCTGTGGCTTATGCACTTAGTGTAATGAGCAGATATCAGTCTAATCCAGGTGAAGAACACTGGAAAACGGTTAAGATGATCCTTAAGTACTTAAGAAGGACTAAGGATATCTTTATGGTGTATGGAAATGGAGAACTGAAACTAGAAGGTTTTACTGACTCTGGTTTTCAGTCGGATAAAGATGACTTTAAATCCATGTCTGGTTACTTGTTTACTCTGAATGGAGCAGCGGTTAGTTGGAAAAGTTCCAAACAAGAAACAATTGCTGATTCTACAACAGAGGCTGAGTATATTGCTGCATCTGATGCTGCAAAGGAAGCTGTTTGGATAAAGAACTTCATCCAAGGGTTGGGTGTAGTACCATCTGTTGTTGATCCAATAATGATTTATTGTGATAACAATGGGGCTATTGCGCAAGCAAAGGAGCCAAGATCTCATCAAAGATCCAAGCACATAATGAGGCGATACCATTTGATTAGAGAAATCATTGGTAGAGGCGATGTCGTGATGGAGCGAGTCGACTCAGCAGAAAATATTGCAGACCCCTTAACTAAGCCCTTATCATAGAAAGTGTTCGAAGGACATCTTGAGAAGATGGGTCTTAAATACATGAGTGATTGGAACTAGGGCAAGTGGGAGATTGTTTGAGTAGGATACCCGGCGTTCCAATCGGATTGGACGTATTCTACTTGTAAATACTATCTATTGGAATTATATTGTAAATAAGGCATTACTTTATCTTAAGAGTAAGTTATTATCCTATAATCGCACTTAAGATCAAATCCCTAAAATCACTTATGGTTATAAGGTATGGTTGCGCATAGAGATGGTGATCATGGAACATACCTTGAAAGCTGTGATTTTAAATAAAGTTCCAAGTCGAAGGATGTTTTGAAATGGGATATCGAATAATCCATAAAAGACTTGCACATAGTATGTATACTTGTTGGACAAGAATGTTGCATTCTATCCACATTAGCGTGCGAAGCAAATACATATATGTGGGTGCTTGTTAGAGAACAAGTACACTGAACATGACCGTATGAAAATACTTAATGAAATATTTGTCTTGTCGAATAAGTATTTTCATGTTACAACAGTACATGACTAATCCTAAGACTTGAGGCACAATGGTAACTTTGTGCATATTACATTCTACTTTGATTTATCCTTTTGGTTGCTAGCACAATCGTATAAAGGGATATTTTGGGTATTATGTTAATATGTATGGAAGTTTTGTTAGTGGCCTACAAAGGATTCGACGCTTATGAAGATAAGTGAATTTCCAATGTGTTTCATAGTTAGTAATTCAAAGTCCTTGGCCAAGGCGAGATGAATAGAGATTCATACACGGATTACTAAATATGAAATAGAATCATAGTTATTAAATCAATTTGGGTTTCGACTAAAATCATACCCAAGATTTAATCGGGAAATTGGATGTCGAAAGGATTCTACATGTATGTACTTGTAATCGAAATAGGTTTACTCGCTATTCACTTAATACTAGATTCATGCTACTTGCTAGGTGTTCCCATGATATGTGGGTTCTTGAATGAAAGGGGTTAATTCAAGAATAAGAGTTAATAAGATTAACTCAAATTACAAAGAGTTGTAAACCCATCATTAGTATTAATTGTGAACCTAAAAGGTCACACCAATGTTTGTATAGAGACAAATATTAGTATTTCTAAAGAGTTAGAATTAATTGACAAAATCTAATTTTGATTAGATGTCAATTAAAGAAATATATTAAATTAATCAATTAGATTGATTAATATTAATTTAGTGACTAATGTAATTACTAAATTAATAGTTGGATTTTAAAATTAGATTTTAAAATTCAAATCCATATAATAATATAATTTTTATATGAAAGGAGAATATTAAATATAATATATATGTTTACAAATGATTTTAAAAGAGTTTAAAATTATTCGTTTAATATTATTATTGATTTTTAATGTTAATTAAAAATTAAATAATAATGATAATAATATAATAATGACAAGATGGAGTCTTGCAATTATTATATTGTTGTATTAACTTGTAGAAATGAGAAAAGATTTTTTTAATTTTGCTTGTCAAAATTATTAAAGACTTTTGTAGCATTTCTTGTAAAAGTTATACAAGTCATATATATTTTATTGCTAAAAAGTTTAGTATAAATATGGGCATGGTTGATGTTCATTTTTGCAAGAATTTGTGTTAACATTTTCACTTATAATTTGAGAGATAAAGAGTTAGTATTTCATTTTGTAAACAAGAATTGTTCTTGTAATATTCTCCTATTTATATATTTCTATACTAAGTTATAAATCGAGTGAGTTCCTACTAGCGAAGGAGTCATCTCGTAGTCGGAAGCAAACGGTGGATACGTTTAGAGGGAAGACAAGTGGATTCCTAAAAGCGAGCAAACCGAAGTGTTCGTTATTAATACGGGAACCAATTTCCTCAACCACCATCAAGAAGAAGGAGTTAGATTTATAAGGTAATATTTGATATTACTTGTAATTTCTAATATTACTTGTAACAAATCAAAATTTGTATTATTACATGTTTTTAAAGATGACGATTTGTTAATTCGCCATATGTATATACGGGTTAAGTATTTAAGTGTTAAATACTTGTTTTGAAAAATTTTAAATTTCGCTGCGTATAGCCCGTACGGTACAGGCGAACCCAACAGAACATAGTGACTGTAAATAATCTATAATAGCACATCATATAATTATTCGTACTTACCAAAATACCTCGTATGTCATCCTAACAGAATAGGAATCACTTGATAAATCAAATAGATAAGAAATAAAAATATATGCCTATTTTATATTATCTTACAGCTTAAGAGAACGCATCAATCACCGAAGGACGAGGTTACAACGACGGTCAGTGAGTCTCATAACCTTTGCCTTCCGCGGTCCTGTTCAACACATAACATAAGTGCTAGTGTAATTGTCCAGTCAAAGACCAACTGAATCAAGAATACACTAGAGTCTTTTTTCAAGTGGGGTCTCACTGCCAGTCTAGACTGTGAATGAATGATTTAGTCTTATAAGGAACCGATAGGTGATCTTTCTGTTCGAAACACTTCGAACCACACTACCTCAATATAAGACATGGAGTACGTATTGCATAAATAAATAAACTGCAAACATATATGTACTTTGACCGAAACATGATGGCCAGATCAAAATAGAATTGATAGAATCTGCAAAACATAGCATTTACAGCATACCTCTAACACCATTCACAAATTACTAGGCCAAGGTAAAGAATGAGAGTTGGTGTATAATCGGTTTAGATTGGACATCGGAAGAAGCATAGACCCAACTACTGAATCATGACTATGTTCTTGTAGATTCGAGAAGTGCGGTAAATCTCGAAACCCTCCTCTAAATCGTAAGTTTAGAACCTTTAGTGAGAAATTCGTTAATTTTTCGAGTAATGAGATAATTCATTTTTTTTTAGAATTATCTCGCTTAATTTTAGGTTCCTTAGGAATTGAGCCTCACCGATCTACCGAGCTATTTGTGTGCTATTTGTCATGTTTCGTCGAGCAGCTGGGTGTTTCTAAATTACGATGCAATAATTCTTTTTAATTGTTAGATCTTATGATCAATGTATATATGTAAACCATGACCCTATCATTGGATTCAGATTCGACCTTCAATATGGTATCCTGTCGGCAGATGCGGTTTCGACCGTCGATGGTGCCCAATGAGAGGCATTCTCTCTTAGCCTAATGATAGGCCATGTCTTTGAATGCGGGTTCGACCATTGACATGTGCTCCCATTGTAGGATGCGGTTTCGACCTTCAACGACTATATGGGGTGTACATTTGAGCATTAGGAGATGTGATATTAGTTGTTGATTCGGGTTCATGCTGCGACCCTACTATATATTATTATATTGAATTTATGTGCATAACGGTGAGTTAGTGGTTTGTTCAACCCCATAATCCCCCCTTTCAGGTTGAGCAGGTGGCATGATGAGGAGGACGAGTGGTAGATCGTCATTTTACTGCTTTCGGTTTATGATTCGTTCTTGATTATTTGTTTATGTCTAAATTGAACTGCTTCCGCTATGACTCATGTATTGTTTTTCGAAATTTATGATGAACCGTTTGAAACATGTTATGAACTTGAGATAAGATGTTTTCAACATGCTCACGTTATGGATTGATTTGGATTATAATTATGATATTATGAGTTTATTAATATCGCATGTGATATATGTGCTTGGATAATGAGATCCTATGTGATTATTTGGACAATGAGTTCCTATGTGATTAATTGGACAATGAGTTCCCGTAAGTTCATATATGACTTGAACTGTTTACATGAAATGTTTGAGCAATGCTGTTAAATGTTTAATGTAGAAATGAATTTCGAAAAATTTACCTTGATTTTTGGAAAAGTCTAGAATTTTCTTTAAAAACCATCGAGGCGTTGGAAAAGTCTAGAATTTTCTTTAAAAATCATCGAGGCGTTACAGATAGAGTTCGGGTCAAACACTCTAAATGACTGGTTTGTGTTTGGGTTCGGGTTCGGGCCTTTGTAGTTGGAGAAAGAAGCTGCCATGGGAGAGGAAGGTTAGAGAGATTTTGTTATTATTTGTAGTTTATTTTTTCTGTTTATGAGAAAAAATGGGAAAATTGGGTAGAAGGTGCAAAGGGGAGCGGGAAGAAGGGGTTCCTTTTTATTCTGTTATTTTAGTTATTTTTTTAAATAAAAATAATATAGTTAGAGAGAACGATCATACCTGTTTTTATTTATAATGTATAATTTCTCATTTGAGTATCATACTTCTTCATTATTTTCATTTTTTTTTTTTTTTTTGAAAAATGTATGAGATTCCTGTAATGCTCAATCAGCTTTTTTTTTAGTCAAACTCACTTTTATATCTGGTTTAGAGGGCAATCTGACAAACCCGCCACCCTCCGCCGTCGATGTCGACCCCTAGCGCGTGCTCCCTCAGCCAGCAGCATCGCTTTGACAACCCTCAAATCCGACGCCCTGTTCTTCTGCCCGAGCGCCCAGCGAAGGTTCAACGCGCTTGATTCTTCTGCCCGAGCTCCAGTCATCGAAGGTTCAACGTGCAACCATCAGTCATCAAGGTTCAGTTGCAGCCCATCCCTCAACAATCGGAAAACCGACCACTATCTGTGATTGTGGGACAGAATTTTATGTGTCGGCAATAAGTGATTTTACGAAATAGGTGGTGGATTTTGACGATTTCTTTCCTAGTCCCTAAACTATAGAATTTCATTTTTTAGATTTTGGATTTGGGGAAGGAGTTTTGTTTGAGAATTAGATAAATTTTGGGGATTTGATTACAATTTCAAAAACTTAAAGAGTTATTGCAATTAGATCCTTGGGTTCAATCTAAAATTTATTTATAGTTTGATAAGTGGCCCTTTTGTTTTTATATTATAAAATTAACACACATTTAGTTTATTTCTTGTGCATATATAGATAATACACAATGCATATTTTAGTTATAAATAATGCATACTTAATTGAGAATAAAAAAGACATATTTAATTTATAATGCATATTAAGTTCATTCATTGTGCAAATTTTGATAGGAAGAAATGCATATTTATTTTATCATATTGCTTATTTAGTTTATTTGAGATCCAATCATAGCCATTTATTTGTGTACATGAATGAATCATATAAATCAATTGAAATTTACATTAATTATATAATAAAGAATATTAATTGTTATATTTAAATTAATTATATAACATGCACATTTAATTGCAAATTTTCGTTGCAATGATTCATTCAAAATGTGCATTTAGTTAATAGTTAGTGCATATTTAGTTCCTATATAGTGTATGATTAGTTGATATTATTGTTGAATATTTATTATAAGATTATCTAAATACTATTTTATTGTTTTTATTATATAATTAATGTAATACATAATGCATATTTAGTTTATTCATTATGTATATGTAGTTCATCATAGTGTGATATAGGATATTATACCCACAGGGTTAAACCGGTCTGCTGAACCGGTTGAAGAGGCTGTATCGTGAAGAAGCCGAGCCAAGTGGCGGGAAGATCGACCAGGCAAGTAGTCGACTGTAACGCGCCGTTTGAATATGAATTATTTGGGATTTTATTGATATATTATTGTTGTTATGTGATTTTTAACAACGATGTAACTCGTGATTAAGTGGATAATTTTGA
>CACSLK010032525.1:12361035-12375011 GCA_902706635.1 Striga hermonthica | reverse complement strand
CTTGCTGCTTAAACGTCGTATAGCTGCCGTTCGCACCATCTCGGACCACCATAGTCGCAATCATCGCCTCGTCCATTGCTGTTCGCGTTGTGCTCATCCCAGTGAAGACGCATGACTTTCGAGGTCCTGTCGGTGACCGAAGTGTAGCCGTCGAGCCGTTCGATCCTTATGTTGCTCGTTTCTCGTACTCCGTCCCGAGAACGGTACCCGGGCTAACCCTTGACTTATTTATCTCGCTCTTATGTGTTTAAGTGCCCTTATATGTTTTGTTACTGCTGAACGTGTGTCATTCGAATTGATACGTGTCTGGGATATTTTATTGAGTCGTATGCGTTTTGGATATCAAAGTGATTGCCGTCACTTTGGTTTATTATCGAACTGAGTTTTGAGTGGTATTTTTCGTGGAAATCCTGGAGTTATAGGTACTTGGAGTTGTCCTTGATTTATTGGTTTTGGTTTGAGGTCGTTTCAATGTGTATATCATGTGTTATGAATTTTCTAAACCGAGCATGCTGCTGAATTGTAATTAATTCATGATAAATCGTGTGATTGTCCGAATGTCGTCAAAATTTATATGTGATGTCCTGTGATGATTTTGTATGTCGTGTAAAAGTTTCAAGTCCAAACTCCACCTGTAACTATTTTAATTAATTAAATCGGTTTTTGGTCAGAATCTTGAAAAATTCATTAAACATCGTACAGTTGGAATTTTAAGCTGAAACTCTGAGGAGTATGTTATTATGTATTATTCTGTGTTGTGTCAAAATTGTAGATAAAAATTCGAAGTGTAGCTAAATGAACTACTAACTTCATATTTTGGCGTTGTTTTCGTTTAAATTATTTAAAAATGCTCCCGGATGAATTAAGGGCTGAAACTTGGTGAATCTATGTGTTTTTGTACACTATTTAATGTAGTAAATGTTCATGTTGATTGGCTGAGCCTAACTCCCGTTGTTATATTTTGTTCATTTTGGAGTCTAAACGCTCGGTAATCCATTGTTTAGGTTCAGGTAGAATTTTGTTGATGTTGGCATGACCTATGTGAATTACATGAAGTGTATGAGTTGTGTTCAGGTCTAGAAGTCACTCCATAGTACTTAACTCGGTCAAGGATTCCACGAGTCACTTAGTCGATATGATTTTGGTTAAGTATATGTGCTTTGTGTGTTGTCTTGTAGTGGATAGTCAGTTGATAGACTATTATAATTGTTGTAGGTTCATCGAGCTGAACTTTTGCCATTATTCCTTCAACCCTGTGTTTGGCTATATCTCGGTATCCAGGTGGGTTGTAATTGTAAATTTTGTTATGCCATATGTGTTTATCATGATGTTGACTTGGTATGATTTTAGTATGTACGTAAACCATGTAGCCTATCGACGTGAGCTGATTCGGCCGTCGGTGCGGTTGTCCCCGTCGATGTAGTACGGTTACCTGCAAGGTAAGTCTCCGTAAGACCTAATGAAAGGTCGTGCCTTGTCGTATGGCACGTACCCCCATGAGTTAGGGTAATGAATCCCCTTTCCTTGGCTAATGAAAGATGTGTACACGTGGGTATTATGTTGTGATGTGATTAGGAGACGAGACAAATTAATTGTTTTATGTTCATACTCTAACCATACCTTCTCTTCATTATTTATGTTGTGATATATGTGCATAGTGGTGAGCACGCTTTTCATCTTGTGCTCATCCCCACCTGCTCTTCACCGATGCAGGTTAAGCAGGAGCAGGGTGACGAGAAGAGGCGAGTGGGTCGATCATTTCGTTATGCATTTTATGCTTCCGTAGAATAAATAAGGCTTTTATGGACCATTATGTGGAGACTCGTTTAAAACTTTTTCCAAACCTTATGACATGTTGTTTTTGAGAAACTTGTGGAACCCTGGATTATTGGGTATGATGATGTGGTTTGATTATTCATGTTGAGTATTAAGTCTCGTATAATATGTTTTGGTTAATGAAAACCATTTGTGAAAACCGGGCAATGAATCCCCGTGGGCCCAGATAAGACTTGGGTTATGAAAAATATTGTTTAACACCCATTAAATTTCGAAAATGATCTCGAAAAATTGGTACTATTTTTTAGAAAGTCTGGAATTTCTGTAAAATCAAAGTGGGGTGTTACAGCTTGGTATCAGAGCCAGTCTGCATTTCTGTAGACTGGTTTATATGTGAGTATGTGTTTAGACCTTGTAATATGACCACTTGTCTTTGTCACTCTGCGCTGCTTAAGCTATGTTTTATATAAATATCAATGAAAATACTTATAATGTGAATTGTGATTTTGCACGAGTAGCAATGAAACTACTTGTGATGTTTTGCACGAGTAGCAATGAAACTACTTGTGTGATGTTTTACATGAGTAGCAATGAAACTACTTATGAGGTTTTACATGAGTAGCAATGAGACTACTCATGAAGTGATACATATGTTGTTTTGGGGCTTAGGAAATCTATCCACCTCAGGTTATGTGAACTCTAGTATTTGACATTGAACTCTAGTGATATAGAGTTAAGTTCGGACTCTAGAGATTCCTAGTTGTGAGTTCCAGTATTCTATTATTGAGATAAGTGATGTTTATAGCATTTTCTCGCTATAAGATTCGTTCAGTGTCCTTAGAGTAGGACCATTCGTGACCCATCTCGAAAGAGAAAGATTAAGTACCGAGTGAATCTCTAGTGTATGAGATCACTCAGGAAATTAGAACCTCAGTCATCGAGGACTGGGAGTGTCATTTAGATGCCGCGAATTGGTTACTAATCGAACCCCATAGTTAGGAGAATCTAACGCGTATTACCGTCGTAACTCTTGAGAGTGGCTAAGCCTCAAGAGGGAAGATAGTTGATAAGTCTTGTACGTTAGATCAAGCGTAAGTCCTGAAGAATAATGCATGGATGAAAGATGACGACGTCATCCATAGGACGAGTGGATTGCTCCGACATCGCGTGAATATCCTGTGCGTTGGCTGCGAGGCACGCAGTTGTAAAAGGTATGGGTAGTTAAGCATGATTTTGTGGCTCTATATGACTTGAGATGTTAAAATTGATGTTATGAAAAGCATGCTTATATGATTGAACTTGACGATTATTGCACGACTGGGATTATTTAAAACATGTTATGTGGTATGAGTTATGTGAATTTGTGTTAAAAATCATGTTAGGGCTAACTCTCTTATATTTCATATGCGCGTACATGAGGTATATATTGTGATTACATGTGACCCCTGATGCTACGTACATGAAATTATGTTTTTGTGTTGAAAATCGTATGAGAACTTCTCGTTATAGCCTCTGTTTGTGCTCAGATTATCGTGACCTAAAAGCTGTTTTCTGGTTAAGAGTTCTGCATAAATTTTGTAGTGTTTTGAGTTAGGTTTCTGTGAGTTTTGAAATTTCATGATTCGAAGTTGAATTGAATTTATTATGAATTTTTGAAGTTGTAACTGCGAGCAGTTTTTGAAATTCCGGGCAGAATTGTGAATCATGATGTTGGGCTGTTTTTGACAATGTTAATGTGACTATGTGAAAATATAATCAACATGAAAGTTGTAGATAATTTAGTTATCTATCTTAGAGATTTTGAATTTCAGTAATATAATGTTTGTAGCTTCGATTATTGTGCATACACTGAGAACCTGTCAAGCTGTATGTCTTCATTTATCCACTGCACCTATGTTTTGTATGTTTGTTGTATTATGTGCATTTCAATGATTTTATCTGCCTGAGTGTTCTTCATGAAAATGATAGAGACCTGAGTTAGAGATATTTTTCAAGTGGTTTCATCATGATACAATATCTAGACTGGAAGCTACATGCATTTTAAATTCATCACGCATGCTGGAAAATGGTGCAAGTTCATGTTTAGGTTTCCAAATTGAGTTGTAAACTTCAAAAATTAGCTTTTCGTCAATTTTCATTTTTATGTGCCCTATGTGACTTAATATGATTAGTATTATAATGTTAGCTGAAAGCACTTGCGAGAGAAGCTTTACGCTAGACATCGAAGTGTGAAAGTTATAGGCTGTGTATGTGGATTAGACTCGTTTAGGACTGCCGGCACGATTAGCTACCTGAGTAAAAGCTGTCGTGACGGCCGACACTGTTAGTCAGAAGAGTCAAAGGAGCTAACCATTCTGTTGTTCGGCGGTGACCGCCGAGTTAGGATTGTTCCTGGCGGTGACGCCAATACTCGTTCCCTCTTGCGAAAATTGTTGTTGTCAACCCAAACCGTTGTAATTTTGAGTTTTGGGGAGAAACCCTTCTTCCCATTTGAGTACCTAGGAATTGTGAAAAATGGAAATTAATTTCTGGAATGCAACTCGAACCGAGTGCTGAACCTGACTGGGTGTAGCCACGCGAAGTGGTGGCCGAGCCCGCACGCCCGTGCTGAGAGATGTGAGGCCAACTGCAGTGGCCGATTGTTGACTCGCACGAGGGCTGCCGCCGCCATCACCGAACGCCAAACTCCCCAGGTCAGCGTGTATGGCCAAACCTTGACCTTGTAGCTGGTATCTGAGTGGGTACATGCACGCGTCCCAGCGCCCCGCATATGCAGCGCCAGTGTGTGTGTCACCTCTCGGGTGACAGTGCATTAAACCCAGTCCGACCTTGTCCTTTTAGGGGTCTTTGAACTAGATCTTGGCCAAAGTGTATGTTGATCTTTCGAGCCATTGTGTGAATTCCCTAATCATCAACCCTCGATGTGTGAGGTTGGTCGATTAGTTTCCTTTGCCATTTGTGAGATTTTCTCGGCATGGCGAGATAGTAGTTCCGTATTAATGTGTGACAGAGCCTTGAGTCTCGGCTGGAGACCGACTCCGTGAAGGGGAAACCGTTATTGAGTATCTAGCCCTTACTTCCTAAACCGCATACGAGATGTTGTTCGTGTCGGCGAGGAGAGAGGCTTTGTCAATAGTATCAAACAGAACCGTGTGTTCTGAATGTGCAGATTTGAGAATAAGTGATGATTATCGGTCCTATCATGATTTCTCGATCAAGTCAATAGCTTAGCCTGATGGTTGACTCCACCACTGGGATGTGCGTGGATGCATGACACGTTCTAGCCTCGTGATGGAGGGAATGTGTGCGTGATCTCGAGGTATGTGTGAATTGTGACGAGCTGCGTGTTAGGCAGAACCTTACCTGTATGGAAGTACCGGTGACCTGTTGGGACCGAGGGTCCATTAGGGAAAGACCGGGAGGGGTACTCGTCAAAGTCCAGTGGTTGTAGTCAAGTCGAGGGCGAGACGACTTGGCAGAGGGAGGCCGAGGTTTGGAGGGAGTACCCAACCCTCATATCTTGATGTTTCCTTTTGGTACTCTCTTGCCTTCTAGTTGTTCGTTTTCAAATTTCGAGGACGGAATTCTTTGTAAGGTGGGTAGACTGTAACGCCCCGTTTGAATAAGAATTATCTGGGATTTTATTGATATATTATTATTATCATTCGCCCATTTTGATTATTATTATTATTATTATTATTATTATTATTATTATTATTATTATTATTACTATTATTATTATTATTATTATTATTATTATTATTATTATTATTAGTATGTCTAATTGTTTAAATGCCTATTATTATTAAATAAATATTATTAATTTATATTAAATGTCTAAATTGCCTAAATGTGATTATGTGATTAAATGGCTTATAATTAATAAATATTATTATGTGTATTATATAAATATATATGTATTTCCGTTAATTTATTTTTAACGAACCGTTCAATCGAACGAAGCCTGAATATTGGTAAGTCGAACAGTTGGAGAATTTGATCCAATGGGGCTACATATACTCGGCCCAATATGATTAAATCCTTGGCCCAAGTTAATTATTTTAAGTGGCCCAATATGATAGTTAGCAGGAATTGCTCAAATATTATCCCTTCTAATTCTGTGCGCGACCGAGTCATCTCCTCCAAACGGATGGAAATTTTGTTGCGATTTTCTTTGAGAAATCTTCTCGCACGTTCTCGCCATCTGCTCCTATATCTCCATCAAAGGGACCAGCTCTCATTATCACCAAATCGTTTCACCGATCTGTTCTCTCTCCCTCTCGTATATCCTCCTTAAAAAAAAATTATAGAAATCGGCGCAACAGAAGAACAGAGCAGAGATCTCCCGCCGTCATCATCATCGTTGTTCCTAGCAGAAATAGAAAAGCCACCACCATCCTCGTCGGCCTGTTCTCCTTCCACGTCGCGACCAGAGGTCCTCCTCCCCCACTCGCGAGCCCGTCCTCCACCTGCAAATGCTCCTCCGCCGTGACAGTCCCTTCCCGGCAAGCACTCACGGGGCCAGCGACTGCAACTCCAACGCCCCGACCCGCCATCTACCTCCACGCACAGACGACCACGTGCAGCGATTCCGGCGATTTTCTGTTCACGAACAGGCCACCACGAGCAACATCCGGCGTGAACCTTTCCCCTTCCAGCAGGCCCGTTGCCCGTCGCCGGTCCACCGTTCTTAGCCGTCGGGTCCCGTCGAGTCCCATCGGAGTGTCGAGCGTAGCCGTTGAGTACCGTCGTGTTCCGTCGGAGTGCCGAACAAAGCCGGCGAGTTCCGACGTATTTTTCTCCCCCTGCTCTTACTTTCCCTGCGTCGCGAGTTTCCCGTGCTCGACCACTGCTGTCCATCGTGAACCATCATCCGTCGCTGCAGTTCGTGGGTCCGGTCCATTGCCGCCGGCGTTAGTGACTCAGGTACTTGCTGCTTAAACGTCGTACAGCTGCCGTTCGCACCATCTCGGACCACCATAGTCGCAATCATCGCCTCGTCCATTTCTGTTCGCGTTGTGCTCATCCCAGTGAAAACGCACGACTTTCGAGGTCCTGTCGGTGACCGAAGTGTAGCCGTCGAGCCGTTCGATCCTTATGTTGCTCGTTTCTCGTACTCCGTCCCGAGAACGGTACCCGGGCTAACCCTCGACTTATTTATCTCGCTCTTATGTGTTTATGTTCCCTTATATGTTTTGTTACTGCTGAACGTGTGTCATTCGAATTGATACGTGTCTGGGATATGTTATTGAGTCGTATGCGTTTTGAATATCAAAGTGATTGCCGTCACTTTGGTTTATTATCGAACTGAGTTTCGAGTGGTATTTTTCATGGAAATCCTAGAGTTATAGGTACTTGGAGTTGTCCTTGATTTATTGGTTTTGGTTTGAGGTCGTTTCAATGTGTATATCATGAGTTATGAATTTTCTAAACCGAGCATGCTGCTGAATAGTAATTAATTCATAATAAATTGTGTGATTGTCCAAATGTCATGAAAATTTATATGTGATGTCCTGTGATGATTTTGTATATCGTGTAAAATGTTTAAGTCCAAACTCCACCTGTGGCTATTTTAATTAATTAAATCGGTTTTTGGTCAGAATCTTGTAAAATTCATTAAAAATCGTACCGTTGGAGTTTTGAGCTGAAACTTTGAGGAGTATGTTATTTTGTATTATTCTGTGTTGTGTCAAAATTGTAGATAAAAATTCGAAGTGTAGCTAAATGAACTACTAACTTCATATTGTGGCGTTGTTTTCGTTTAAATTATTTAAAAATGCTCTCGGATGAATTAAGGGCTGAAACTTGGTGAATCTATGTGTTTTTGTATACTCTTTAATGTAGTAAAGTTTCATGTTGATTGGCTGAGCCTAACTCCAGTTGTTATATTTTGTTCACTTTGGAGTCTAAACGCTCGATAATCCATTGTTTAGGTTCGGGTAGAATTTTGTTGATGTTGGCATGACTTATGTGAATTACATGAAGTGTATGAGTTGTGTTCAGGTCTAGAAGTCACTCCATAGTACTTAACTCGGTCAAGGATTCCACGAGTCACTTAGTCGATATGATTTCGGTTAAGTATATGTGCTTTGTGTGTTGTCTTGTAGTGGATAGTCAGTTGATAGACTATTATAATTGTTGTAGGTTCATCGAGCTGAACTTTTGCCATTATTCCTTCAACCCTGTGTTTGGCTATATCTCGGTATCCAGGTGGGTTTTAATCTAAAATTTGTTATTGCCATATGTGTTTATCATAATGTTGACTTGGTATGATTTAAGTATGTATGTAAACCATGTAGCCTATCGGCGTGGGCCGATTTCGGCCGTCGGTACGGTTGTCCCCGTCGATGTAATACGGTTACCTTGCGAGGTAAGTCTCCGTAAGACCTAATGAAAGGCCGTGTCTTGTCGTATGGCACGTACCCCCATGAGTTAGGGTAATGAATCCCCTTTCCTTGGCTAATGAAAGATGTGTACACGTGGGTAATATGTTGTGATGTGATTAGGAGACGTGACAGAATAATTGATTTATGTTCATACTTTAACCATACCTCCTATACATTATTATTGATGATATATGTGCATAGTTGTGAGCACGCTTTTTCATCTTGTGCTCATCCCCACCTGCTCTTCACCGATGCAGGTTAAGCAGGAGCTGGGTGACGAGAAGAGGCGAGTGGGTCGGTCATTTATTTATGTATTTTTATTGCTTCCGTTAGAATAAATAAGGCTGTGTTGGACCTTTATGTCGAGACTTGTTTAAACTCTTTTCCAAAACGTATGACATGTTTGTTTTTGGAAACTTGTGGAACCCTTGATTATTGGGTATGATGATGTGGTTTGATTATTCATGTTGAGTATTAAGTCTCGTATGATATGTTTTGGTTAATGAAAACCATTTGTGAAAACTGGGTAATGAATCCCCGTGGGCCCAGATAAGACTTGGGTTATGAAAAATATTGTTTAACACCCATTAAATTTCGAAAATGATCTCGAAAAATTTGTACTGATTTTTGGAAAGTCCGAAATTTTTGTAAAATCAAAGTGGGGTGTTACATCGACCAATCTATCATACGACCAGGTAAACGATCGAGCAGTTTAGTCAACCTCGACAGGTCGACCACTTCGCTGACTTAACACTCTATGGATCGGCCTAGTCACAGGCGCGTGTGAGAGCCTCTAACGGAATTTCAAAAGAATATTCACTCCATGTGTAGAAGGACACTTGTCGAGAACGTATTGGTTGACAGCGACAACCACCTCTGACAGCTCCCAACGTCCCGTGCCACCTCTGACATGCGCGCGGTGTGTCAGAGTACGGACGGGCAGCTTGGGCAGCCAGCTCACCAAATCCGGGCAGCCTTAGGTCAGTACCTTACCCCTATATAAAGGGGGTGAGCCTTTCTTCCTTAACACAATTTTTACATTACTCAATTCCAGTATACTCATACACATACTGACTTAAGTATCAGAGGCTCTTCACCGAACACAACCCCCGGTGTGAGTTATTTGCAGGTTTTTGGCATTCTACCGGCGAGGACAAGAATCGATCTACCCCGAATCGGGCTAAGGCACTCACACTTGCATTACTGGCATCATTTGTGGGACTTTTGTTCGAGAAGTTGTGTTTGAAGCTCAGCTATGGCGGACGGAATTCCCAAAAACTTGCAGTCGACGTTCGACGACGCTTGGACGACGACCAGGCCGTTGGGGCAAGGCCTTCCTCCAGATTTCTCTGGCCCTTCGCAGACGCCGGTTACTCCTACACCTATCCTTCAAGGTGTGGGAGCAGCAACGGCAGTTCCTGGAGAAGATGCGAGCTCCAGTCGTGCCCAGGAGGCTCGCGCAACAGCCGCGGCGGCGATGCCACCGCCACCGCCCCAGAACCCACTGGTAGCGCAACCAGGAGAAACGGTGGGGCAAGGAGGAGCGCCACCGCAAGCGAATGCTCATATCCCCGGTCAGCAGATGGTGGCGGTGACCATTGAGCAGATGCAGAGGAGGGTGGCAGCCGCGGCGGTGCAGGCAGTGCAACAAGTCACAAGCCATACGTCTCACGCCACAATTGCGCCGACCACGATGGTAGGAAGTCAGGATGAGGATGTGTCTAGTTATTGCGATGGAGGAGGCGTGAGGGATCGCGCGATGGAGAGAATGGCGGAGCAGTTGCGCCAGTTGTAGGACAAGGTTGAGGGAAAACCGGAGAGGAGAGCTCGAGGACATCCTTTTTCGAGGGAGATTCTTGTGGACCCTTTGCCAAATAATTTCAAGGAGACTAACTTGGTGTATAATGGGCCATCTGACCCGTCGAGGCGTGTGAGGACTTTTGAAAATATGGCTGTGTTGCATGGATATTCTGATTTTGTGTGTTGCAGGGCGTTTTTATCGACCTTGCGGGGAGGAGCACTCGATTGGTTTCACCAGTTGCCCCCTGGGTCGATCGCAGACTTTTAGGATTTTGCCAGCAAACTCACCAATCAGAACTCGAGCGCGGTGGTGCAGGAGAAGACGTATTTGACCTTGATGGCGATGAAGCAGGGGGAGAAGGAGTCGTTGAGGAAGTATGTTGCTCGATATAATCAAGCGTGTTTGGAAGTGCACTCGACGTCGGATGAGGTGAAGGCAGGAGGGTTGATAAGGAGTCTTCGAGTGGGGCCTTGTCGAACCTCACTGGCAAAGACCCCTGCTCGATCATATAAGGATATTTTGAAGCGGTGCAGGAAGTATATTAACTTGGAGGAGATGGAGGTGGAGTTTGCAAAACTGGAAAGAGCTGCTCGACCAGACGGGGTGGGCCGAAGAGAACGTTGCCCAATGATAGGTGGCAGGGGAGGCCATTACTATTTGAAAGGCAAAGATACCACAATTTCATACCTTTGAGGAAGGTCATGACGGAGGTGCTCGAGGCGATGGAGCAGAAGATGTCGAGTGAGGATGTGACATGGCCAAAGACGAGGTTTACGGGCCCAACTCGGCCTAGGTCGGATATTTATTGTCGCTTTCATCGGGACTATGGCCATACTACAGAAAATTGTAGGCATTTAAAGACGAGATTGAGCGATTGATCAGAGCGGGGCACTTGAAGGAGTTTGTTTATCATGATATGGTGAAAGGAAAGGGATGGAGGAGATGTCAGGAAGATTCGGAGGAGCGGAGTGATCGAGATGAGGAGGCGGATGATGAGTCGCAAGGAGGGAGAGGTGGTCGAGATGATCGAGGGAAAAAACCAAGGCGAGGAGATGGAGATAGAGGAGGGCAAGGAGGAGAGGCCCCATTGAAAAATGGAACGATTTATATGATTTCAGGAGGACCGACGGATGGCGACTCAAACAACGCCAGGAAGAAGCATGCTCAAGGAGTGAAGAGGAAGAGAGAGGAAGTCGGAATTACCGCTCGCATGCCGGTGCTAAGTTTCAAGGCGGAGGATGCAGAAGGTTTAGTCTTGCCACACAATGACACGTTGGTGATCACGGCCGAAGTCGCGGGTTTTGATGTGAAGAGGGTGTTTATTGATACCGGGAGTTCAGTAGATGTAATGTACTATAACTGTTTTTCACATATCAACAAGCAGTTGAACATGGAGTTGAAACCGGTGGCCACGGTGCTTTACGGCTTCAACGGAGAAGAAGTTATGCCGATGGGAGAGGTCAGTTTGCCAGTTGCGTTTGGGTCAGGAGTGATGAGAAAAGTGCGGATGGTGAGATTTGTGGTCGTGGGAGCTGAGTCATCTTATAACATCATTATGGGAAGAACAAGCTTGAACGCATTCCAGGCAGTCGTATCAACGTACCATATGACGATCAAATATCCGGTGGGCGAAAACGATGGTGAGATCGCAGGGGATCAGCTTACCTCGAGGAGTTGCTATCAGACAACGGTGAGCAACAATAAATAGTTGGCGAAGAGGCAGGCTAAACCGAAAGAAAAAGAGGTCGGTCGACCTAGTGGGTCGAGGTCGAAGGAGGACAGGCAAAGATTGGAGAAGGGGAAGGAGAAGGTAGACATTCAACCAGGTGGGGAGGTTGAGGAGGTTCAGATGGTTGAAGGGTATGATGAGAGGAAGTTTAGAATCGGGAAGGAATTGGAGGAGCCGATCAGGTCAAGATTGATTAGTTTGGTGGGGGAGTTTGTTGATATCTTCGCCTACACGGCAGAGGAGTTGACAGGAATATGTGCGGAGGTGATTGAGCACCGTCTGAACATCGACCTCAGTGTGAGGCCGGTGAAGCAAAAGAGAAGGCACCATGGGGCGGAGATGGATCGGATTATCGAGCAAGAAGTGGAGAAGTTGATGGGGGCTGGGTACATCAAGGAGATCTAATTCCCAGAATGGTTATCAAATACATGGTGTCAAAGGCGGAGGGGAAATGGAGAATGTGCATTGACTTCCGCGATCTAAACAAAGCGTGCCCGAAGGATTTGTACCCACTGCCTAGGATCGACCAACTAGTCGATTCAATGGCTAGATGTGAGTTGCTGAGCTTAATGGATGCCTCCCAGGGATATCATCAATTTCCTTTGGCGAGAGAAGATAGAAAAGGGGTGAGTTTCGTGACAAGTCGAGGAACCTATTGTTACGTGGAGATGTCGTTCGGCTTAAAAAATGCTGATGCCACGTATCAAAGGTTGGTCGATAAAATTTTCAAGGAGCAGTTGGGGAGGAATATGGAGGCGTACGTAGATGATATGTTGGTGAAGAGTAAGGAGGAGATGGATCATGTGCGAGACTTGAAAGAGACGTTCTTAACATTAAGGAGGTACGGGATGAATTTGAATCCAGCCAAATGCTCGTTTGGGGTGAATTCGGGAAAGTTCTTGGGTTACTGGTGACTAAGAGAGGTATTGAGGTGAATCTGGAGAAGGTACGAGTGGTGATGGAGATAAAATCACCAACAAATGTTAAGGAGGTGCATATCTTGGCTGGCCGAATCGCAGGGCTGAGTAGTTTCATATCGAAGTTGGTGGAGAGAAGTGGCCCATTATATAAAATGTTAAAGAAGAGCGCGAAGTTTCAGTGGACAGATAAGGGTAAGTGTGCATTCGAGGAGTTACAAGGGGTGCAAGCCAACCTGCCCCTGTTAGCTAAACCGGTGCAAGGAGAGGATTTAGTGCTATACATTTCTATTGGAGAGAGGGCGGTGAGTTCGGTGTTGTTGCGAGAAGAAGGGGCAGCACAATTTCCTATCTATTATGTGAGCAGAGTGATGCAGGGAGCTGAGATGAGGTACTCAGAGATTGAGAAGTGTGCTCTGGCGGTAGTTGTAACTGCTCGAAAATTAAGGCCTTATTTCTTGAATCACAAAGTGAAGGTGAGAACAAACATGCTGCTCAGAGAGACGCTAGGACGGCCCTTAGTTTCTGGTCGATTGGTGAAATGGGCGGTCGAGCTGAGCGAGTATTCGTTGGTGTATGAGCCGAGGAGGGCTATAAAGGTGCAGGTGTTAGCAGACTTTATCCAGGAGGGTGCAAAAATCGAGGAAGAATCTAGAGGAGTCCGGCAGTTATTTGTGGATGGGTCGGTGGCGAGAAGCGGAGCATGACTAGAAATTGTGGTTGTTTCCCCAAAGGGCGATCACCTGGAGTTTGTGGCAAAGATAGGATTCAGAGTGTCTAATAATGAGGCTGAATATGAGGCAATGATCAAGGGGCTGCAGTTAGCTATGGCCGGAGGAACACGAAAGGTGCAGGTACACTCTGATTCTCAATTGGTGGTTGGACAGTTTCAGGAGGGTTTTGAGGTTAAAGAGGATCGGATGCAGAAATATGTGGATGAAATGAAGAGGTTGAAGGAGGAGTTTGACTCATTCGAGCTAATACAGATTCCTCGAGGGGAGAATGGTCGAGCATATTTATTGTCAAAGATCGCACAAAGTCTGTTGGATTGAAAAAGCAGAAATGTGACTTTATTGCACTTGGAAAAGAGCGCGGTCGATGTGGAAGTGGCTGAGATTGAGGAGGTCGACGATTGGATAGCCCCGATCCTAAAGGAGTTGAAGGAAGGGGCGTTGAAGGTAGTAAGGAGGTTTTTTGAACATGGAGGTATTCTTTATAAACGGTCGTATGGTGGACCGCATTTACGCTGTGTGACCAAGGAGGAGGGTCGATATGTGCTGAGAGAAGTGCACGAGGGGTGTTGCAGTGACCATAGCAAGTTCGGGGCTTTGGTCGCAAAGATTCTAAGGGCAGGTTATTTCTGGCCA
>CACSLK010032525.1:12309458-12341208 GCA_902706635.1 Striga hermonthica | reverse complement strand
GAATTGATAGAAACTGCAAAACACAGCTTTTACAGCATACCTCTAACAGACGGGTCACCACATCATTCACCGTGACCTTCAGGAGCGAGGAAGGTTGCGGAGCCAGGGTGTCAATGGCATGGCTCGTGCGAGGACGCTTTGTGAGCACCTCTATTTGCTCCGAGCGGGAGCGTTTCCCCTGGGACACTTCGCGCCCAGAGTTTTCTTGGCCACTAGAACCGACCACGATTTTGGTCGAGCCAATGGCGGGATCCTTCAATGAAAGCTGGTTTGAAGGAGGAGGTTTGTTGGGAATGACGGTTTTGGATTGAGTGGCATCTTTGGGATCAGTGGTTTGAGGGTCAGTTTTTTGGGAGGAGGATTGGCTGGTGCCGGTTTTGGAGCTGGTCGAAGTTTTGCCAGCGGAAGTAGTGGTCGAGGCATTCTGCGGGGTTTTCTCAGGAGGAGGTGACGGAGTTCGTCGTCGTTGTTGTTGTTGTTGTGAATGGGATGGTTGTTTTTGTTGTTGCTGTTGTTTTTGGTGTGGTTGAGGATTTGATTGCTGCTATTGCTGTTGTTGTTGGTGTTGCTATTGTTGTTGTCTTTGCGATGGTGGCGGAGGTAGTGGTGTTTGTCGGGGAAGTGATTGTTGTTGACGCTCGGTCTGGGATGGCGAGGAGGTGGTCGACCCCTCAGCTTTATCCCCGGACGATCTGGAGGTGGCCCCAGATTTCCTCTTTAGGGGAGCTTTCCTCAGAGGAATGTTAAAACTAGGAGCTTCTGCAAGAAGATAACAAGAAGATATGGTCGATATCAATAAAATTCACTTTAATTAAAATGGAATAAAAGACCGATCGAGCAAGCTGGTTGAGGATTACCTGGATCATCCTTAATCTGAATAAGATCAAGGATCATTTCAGTGTATAGAGGGCAGGTTTTGTGGGTGTGGAGGTCGCAATGATGGAGAAGGCTCTCATCCTTAAGGAGCCTTTCTGACTTAACGGGCTTGGAATTCCAAATGTGAATCCGTCGGTCGAAAAGAGCGTTAGGAGGAGGGGTGGAACTCTCTTGCGGAAGTTCCTTGACCCAAGGAATAGAGGGCCAAGGAAAAGGGGCATTAGGCTCGACAAAATCAAACCTATCAATCCACTTAGGGATGTTGGTAGGAATGTCGTTGATGAAGTGGGCGCCATTTCGACATTTCAGGTAAAGGCCTCGACCTTGTTTGGAAGGGGCATAGCAGTAGTGGAAGAAGGCGAGGTCGAATCGACCTAGACGAATGTGGCAGAGGATGATAAAGGTGGTCATGAAACGGATGGCATTGGGAGGAAATTGGTGTAGAGGAAGCCCGAACCACTCGCAAATTTGGAGCAGCTCAGGGCTTAAAGGGAAGCGGAGCCCGAGTTTAAATTGGATTTCGAAAAAGGTGTAACAGTCTTTAGGAGGGTTGTTGTAGGGGTCAGAAGAAGAGGAGCTATAGAACGACCAGCCGCTAGGTTGGCCGATCTTGTCAGGTTTTATCCAGTGGGTAGAAGGGATGGAAGAAGAGCGTTTAGAAGGAGCTGTGAAGAGGTTTTTGGTCGAAGATTTTTTAGGAGGGGAGTTAGATGCGCCAGGATGTGAGGCAGAAGGAGGTATGGTCGAAGAGTTGGGAGGAACAGCTTGGGAGGAAGAAGGATTTGCGGTGGCGGGAGAAGGATTGGTAAATCGAGAAGAGTTGGGAGGAACAACTTGGGAGAAAGAAGGATTTGGGGTGGCGGGAGAAGGATTGGTAAATCGAGAAGAGAGGGGGATAGCATCAAGCTCGTCCTCATCCTCCGGCATATCCATTGAGGCAAAGGCGGGTCGACTCCATACTATCCCCGGAGTTAGGAGAAGAAGCGCAAGCAGTAAAGACAACAGTAGGAACGGTCTCGCCGGGACGAAAAATGGAGATAGGAACAGCGTCAGGAACGAAAGGGACTTCTTGAATTGAATCAGAGGAGGTGGTTGAAGTTGCAGAATCTAAAAAACAAAACAAAAGCGCGAGACTTTCAAAAATCAGGGTTCTACGAGGAGACAATTTTGAAGAAATCAAGAAAGAAGAACAAGAGTTTCGGGAGATTTTGAAGAGGGGAACAAAATTCACAAGGATTAACATGCAAAGACAGGTACCGAACACACAAAATTCAGAACACCCCAGCCAGCAAAATCGAGATACCCAATTCGAAAAATTCAAATATACACAAATCCAAGGCACAGGAAATATAAATTCAAGCGACGAACAACTTACTCATAGTTGCAGATGAAAGGATTGAGAGAGCCTGAGGAGAGCAAGAGGAATCGCCGCGAGAAAAAAACTAGGGTTAGCAGAGAAATTTCTGAATGCAAGAGAGTTTGGGAGTGCAAAGGTGGAAAAAGTTCGATAATTTACTAAGTGTCGGTTTTATATGGAGACTCAATAAGACGTGGAAGAAGGAGCACCGTTAGATGGAGGATGAAATCGAATGGTTAGAGGAATTAAAGAGTGCGGATTCAAGAGAGTGCGAGACACGAGGAGGCGCAATCATTAAAGTACCTGACAAATGCGGCAGATGTGACGCGTGGCAGAAAAGCAGGCACGGCAGAAAGGACGTGTGATAGGTGACTTTATTTCTGGCAATTAAAGAAGAATTATTTGAAAAAGTGAGCGGAAAACTCATTAGATGGTTGATACCAAATGAAATACAACCCAGGAGAGCGGCGAGCACAAATTCACTCTTAGATCGAGTCATTCAGACTCGACCAGAGTGGGGGGGACTAGATAATATAGGTTATTATACCCATAGGGTTAAAAATTGGTCTGCTGAACCGGTTGAAGAGGTTGTATCGTGAAGAAGCAGAGCCAAGTGACGGGAAGATCGACCAGACAAGCAGTCGACCAATCTATCATTCGACCATGTAAACGATCGAGCAGTTTAGTCAACCTTGACAGGTCGACCACTTCGCGGACTTAACACTCTAGGGACCGGCCTAGTCATAGGCGCGTGTGAGAGCCTCTAACGGAATTTCAGAAGACTCCATGTGCAGAAGGACACGTGTCGAGAACGTATTGGTTGATAGCGACAACCACCTCTGACAGGTCCCAACGTCCCGCGCCACCTCTGACATGCGCGCGGTGTGTCAGACTACGAACGGGCAGCTTGGGCAGCCACCTCACCAAATCTAGGCAGCCTTAGGCAGGTACCTTACCCCTATATAAAGGGGGTGAGCCTTTCTTCCTTAACACGATTTTTCCATTACTCAATTCCAGTATACTCATACACATACTGACTTAAGCATCGGAGGCTCTTCACCTGACACAACCCCCGGTGTGAGAGTTATTTGCAGGTTTTCGGCGTTCTACCGGCGAGGACAAGAACCGATCTACCCCGAACCGGGCCAGGACGTTCACACTTGCATTATAGTGCATATTTATTATATTTAAATTAATTATATACATAATGCATATTTAATTAATAGGAAATACATATTTAGTTTATCATAGTGCATGTTTGCTATATTTAGATTAATGATATACATAGTGCATATTTAGTTCATTCATTATGCATATTTAGTTCATATGAAATGCATATTTAATTCATCATAGTGCATATCTATTATATTTAAATTAATTATATGGATAACGCATATTTAGTTCATTAATTAGGTAATAAGAAATGGATATTTAGGTTACCATAGTGCATGTTTATTATATTTAAATTAATGATATACATTATAGATATTTAGTTCATTAATTATACATATTTAGGTAATAAAAATGCATATTTACTTTATACATAATACATATTACAATTAACAGTCAACGTCAAAAGTCAACGGTGAACGCCATAAGTCAAGGGTCTCAACGGCCAACACGAAAGTCAATGGTTAATGGTCAAAATAATATTTAAATACTTAAAATAATAAATAATCAGTTAGAACTTGTCCATACATCTTGATTCATATTTAATAGCTAGAATTGAGTCTCACATACTCATGTTAAATATGTGGACTCACGGAAACCAATCTACACACACACACACACACACACACATATATATATATATATATATATATATATATAGATATATATATATATAATAATCATTCTTTAAAAGTATAAGGAAAATATTTTTTTTTTAATTATAATGATTAATGAAAGACTACTCAAACTGAATTGTAAATAATTATTTAATTTTAAAAATGATAATTAGAACAATTTGTCTTATTTATGTGTATAAAATGGGATGTAATTTATTTTGTAAAGCGCTGGTTGTAACGCCATGCGTTTACGGTATTTAAAAACATATGAATTACATACTACAAAATATTAATTGATACAAAATATATCAGCTATGTCATAAAACTCATGCTAGTATTGAGTCATCATGTCAATTCCATAATCAATCAATTAATTTAAGTTTTTAAAATTGTTATATTTATTTTTTGCAAGTATGCGTAAAACTAGAAATAATTAATTTATCTTTAGATATATAATTTGTAATTTTTATAAACTTTATTTCTTATAACCATTTATTACATGAATCGTAAAATATTATTTATTTCATAAAGTTAAAAAATGTTTATAGAAAATACGTAAATTTATTTAGA
Source organism: Striga hermonthica (assembly GCA_902706635.1). Taxonomy (NCBI): domain Eukaryota; kingdom Viridiplantae; phylum Streptophyta; class Magnoliopsida; order Lamiales; family Orobanchaceae; genus Striga; species Striga hermonthica. Next base: position 12,336,618 of record CACSLK010032525.1, on the reverse strand, counting down.
ATTTAATTAGGTTACTGCCTAGGTGGATTGAATTATTTTTAGGTTATATTTAAAATAGTCAAAAAATATGACACAAGTAGAGTTGATCTCGGGTGACTAATTTATAAGTCAGTTTGGGGAGAACAAATCGATATTGAAACTAAATTTAAAATTGAATAATAAAGATATTTTTACAATAAATATAATGTAGTCCAAATTTCAAATAATCATATTAAGAGCGCTTTTATAACATGTTCAATGATTTTATGAATATTTATATCTCAATTTTATTATTATTTATATGAACAAGATGATATTGTATTACGAACTTTTTAATGTACAGTAAATTCAAGGTTCTCAGAACTAGATGGTCATCGAAGCAATCAAGTTATAACAATCAAGTTATTTATCCAACAATTCATTGATTGGACCGAAATTTAATTTTTCATATATATATATATATATATATATATGTGTGTGTGTGTGTGTGTGTGTGTGTGTGTGTATATATATATTTATGAAGTACTTTTTGTAATAAAATTATATAATATAATATTAATAAAATATATGAACAATTTAAAATTTTTCAAACTAATTACAATTATTTATAAATCTCCATTTAGTTAAACATGCATTTTATTTTTATTAAAAATATTTTAAATGTAAAAATTTATTTCGAAAATTGTATCAATCTTATCAGTCCGAATGACCGTTGTTGATCAATTCATTGGAAACATATTATTCAAGGAACTAGACCGATCGATAAACCGATTCTCAATCCATCTAGTTGGACTGTCCAGTTAGGCCAAGTTTTAAAAACAATGTGTAAATCATGAATAATGTAATTTACTTATTTATATGTTTAATTTTTAATACAATACGAATATTATTTCCTTCTGTATTACAAGAACCACGTAATTTTGTTTGAAAGTATTTTCACCCATTCATTAATTCTCTTTCTCCGTTCGTCCTTTTGATACTAACTATTTTTTATTATTCACCAACACCTTTTTTTGTTGTAATCATCAATCTAAATGGTTTCTTGAAGTAATACATTGTATTTTTTACTTTAAATTCTTAAGGGTGACTGTTTAGGGGGCGATTGGATATACTTTAAACAGTAAAAATACCAATAAAACTCAAATTTAACTCAACTCAACTATCCTCAAGGACAAACATTTCTCTGACTGCACTATCTGCAAGGCTGAGAAAACTCAAAAAGGATCCTGGTTGTGGGATAGTTGGCTCTATGTGATGCCTCTCTTTGCCAATTGCATAAAATTGAAATCAAGGATGGCTCTTCAACCAAGATTGAAGATGTGAATTGGGTACCAGAGTTGAAAAAGCCTCACCCTCTCTGATTGAAATAGCCAGGGGACATTTAGTTTGGGTGAAGGACTTGATGCAGAATGAAGGAAAGGAATGGAATGCCTGGTTAGTGGATCAAGTGTTTGACTCTGAGGACAGTGCAGCTATTCTTAAAATCAACACTCTCAATCCTGCATGATAAGACAGATGGATGTGGGGAATTTATCTAGAAGGCCAGTTTTCTGTTGCTAGTACCTACAAACTTCTGGCTGTTCAGAGAATTAGCCAGTTGGACATTCCTGAGTCAAGCTCAAACAACAAAAACTCTCAGCAGTTGTTTCAAAGGTGTTGGAACTTGAAAATTCAAGGGAAGATCAAGCACTTCCTTTGGAAATGCATCTCTGACACACTCCCTGTAGCAGTGAATTTGAGAATGAGAGGAGTGGAAGTTGATGTCATCCGCTCAATATGTGGGGAGCACAAAGAGACAATTGAACACCTGCTCTTCTTATGCTCAAGAGCAAAAAGGATCTGGGATACATCTCTAGTGCACTGGGATGGACTCACTCAACACACATACTCGTTCAGAGCTAGGCCTTGGGTCCAACTGAAGTGGTGATTGATAGGATCCAACTGTCCACCTACTTGCTGTGGTGGCTTTGAAAATCCAGAAATCTATGGGTCTTTAATAAATCCCTCATGCCTGAACAAATTGTGGTGGCTGCTGCACATAAAGACGGGATGGAGTTCTCCTCTGTAGCAGGTTATCCTTCTGGTTTGGTTGATTAGAAGTTTAGTAGTTGGTCTTCTTTTCTTCTCTTGTTTTGTTTTGTTCTGGTTTGGGGGATATGTTTTCTAGCTAGGCCTTGGGCAGTGGAGAGATGCATAGACTCTGATTATTTTCTTTGGTTTTAGTGTTGAGGTTCTATGTACTTGCTATAGTACCTCTCATTTTTCTATTTGGTAGGTTTTGATCAGTTGTATTCGAACTTAGTTCGCTTTGGTTTCAGTTATATATCATCTCTATCGTTCCGGCAAAAAAACAAATATATATGTATATATATATATATATATATATCTTCAATATTATCAATATATTTAAATAATATCATCCAATCATTATTACACATCACATCAACTTTAATTCACTACTCATCCACTCACATAATTTTAACTAACAATCACTTTCAATTATTATTTTCCTACTTTACATCAAATCAAGATTAATTAGTTTATTTAAATATTATTATAATATATCTACTAACAACTAACTATACCACTTTTTTTCAAAGTTAACTATAATTTAAAACAAATCAAATAAAAACTGGTTGAATCCATAAACAATCACCCTCTTATCAATTCAACCAAAAAAAAAATAAAAAAGAAAAATCAATTAATCAATCAAAACTCAAATTTAACTCAACCCCACTATCCTCAATATTTTCAATATAATTAAATAATATCAATAAATCATTCTTACACATCACATCACTTTAATTCACTATTCATCCACTCATATAATTTTAACTAACCACCACTTCTAATCATTTTTCACATACTTTATATAAAATCAACACTAATTATTTTATTTAATATTATTTTAATATATTCACTAAAAACTAACCATACCACCTTTTTTCAAAATTAACTATAGTTAAAAAACAAACCAAATAAAAACTAATTGAATCCATAAACAATCACCCCCTTAATGCCATTTGTACACGTCACACACATGAAAAGGTCGGACATGAATACAATTCAACTCCGTTCATGGATAACTCATAGAAATTCAGCAAAAAGGGTAAAGATGAAACAGAAACTCAAATAATGCAGGCTAGTCCACATAGTTGACGTCGAGCATATCCCCTCCAAGCCTATGCTACCTGGACTCGGATATGGGTGCGTATCGGGTGTGGAGATATGAGCGTCCGACTCGTCAATAGTTTAGAAATCTTGAACATTTTAGGCTAAAATGCCACACCCGACACTCATACCCACACCAGTGTCGACACAACATGACACGGGTATTCTTCCTAAATAGAAGAGTCCGGGTAACATAGCTCCAAGCACAAAACCAACAGGTATACCAAAAGCTTTACATTTCAGGCGGATAAGGAGCTGTGAAGCGGTCTATCAAGTGACAGTCCACCTTCACAGAAATTCAATAAGCCTTGTACGCATACATATATCTACAAAGTTTCCTAATTTCTTCTGATGACTCATCAAGTAAATGGTCCACATAAAGGCAGATTCCAGCTCCACTGCAATTCAAAAGAGTAGTATCTCAATTAACAACCTTAACCATTCAAATTAATCCAGACAAAACAATAAAGACAAGAAAAAGAAAATGTATGACTTGGGTCCTACATGAGTGGTGTCCAAGGAAGCCAAATGATATCCCACCTAAACTTTGCCAATCTGCAGCAGCCATGTACACTGAATTAGGGAAATTGGCATGGTGGGCAACCATATGCATCCAGTGACTTTTCTGAGATTCTTATGATGTAATTAATATGTTTAGTAAGGTGGTTTAACAAAGTTTAGCATGTTGGTCTAGTGCCAACTCGCTAGCCAATGGCAAGCATCAAACCTATTAATCTGCGGTTGGAAAAAATTGGTAAAATTAATGTTGTAAATCTAATATTAAAATCAAACAACACATAACATAATCCAAGTACACTGAAGAGACTCACTTAACTATGGAAGATGTGCCAATTGAAATTTCTGTTATTAGAATTACCAGTTTACCTGAGAATGTGGTACCACCAGTATACAGCCAATAGTGTACTGGGGAAAAAAGAGCACCAGAGCCAAAGGCGATGATGTCTTGAGGTGTGCATCAAGCCACTAATGACCATTACGCATATGAAAACAGTTGCTACCTCTGGAAAATAAGTTTCAAGTCACAGTCTATAGGTGAAAAATACATCGGAAATGGCCACCAAATGTGAAACATTTTGAGTATTTTATCTGCAATGTGGCAGCCATGTTTTATCGATGACGTCATTTCATGTTGCAAATAGATCAGAATAATGGAAGAAATGTCCTATATAAGTGCAAGAGTAATCCTAGTGATTTGTGGTCTTTAAATCCCCAATCTCTGGCGCAATCCATGTATAAAGCCACTAAGATGTAGGTAAAAGATAGTTTGGATGCCAATTTTGTGGTCTTTACCATATTCATCTGATATTTTCAGGTGACATGTGCCCAACAGGTTTAGGAGAAGCCGAGATAATCAATGGGTGAAACTTGAAACACATTTACTGAAACAAAATATGAGAACGCTGAAGAGTAAATTAGCATATGGAACAAAAATGCTCATAGACTGTTACGTAAACTTAAGTCGAGAAAGAAGCTAACCTGCAGCTATAATGCTCCATGAATTAACCGCATACATGAAGTATGCATGATAACGCTGCACACATGAATTGCAAAGAAGCCATTATTGGATCAATATCTGGCCAGTGGTATAACTCAGCATAAAAATACAAATTCTTCTTCAGAAAGTAAAACGGTAACAGTGTCCTGAAATTTATTACAAGAAAGGGAAGCCATGACAATGCCTACACAGCTCCTAAGAAGTAAACACTCCATGCTATGAAATCGATTGTTAAGACTTCCCTATGTCAATATGAAAACTAGCGGTACATTCCTTCATAGCCCTCAAGCGTCATTGTTAGGCGCTATATTCTGGCAAGTGGCATGTACTTTACAATTTACAAAAAAACTTGCTCAGTTAGTAAAGAAACACAACAAACCAAGAGGAAGAATAAAGCATATTACCAACTCCCATGGAGAATAAGCTTGCTGATACATGGAGTAAATGAGGAAAATCGCATAACACGAAACCAGTCCAGCGAACACACTCTACAACAATCAACAAAAATCAAACGTTGTCAATATTCAACCTAACCACATCCATAAATGGCCACAGCATCAATTGGAACATGAAAAGTACAGTAGAGAGAGAAGAAGAGTAGCAGACAGATTGCTTATAGAACACGTACTCTCCACAGAAGAGACTGTTGAGCTTGACTCTTCTCCAATGACCGAATTAGTTCCTCTTGCTCTGCGTATATACAAAAGTGAACACTCCAAATTTCAATTTATAATAATGATCAGGTACAGAAATTGAGCGACCTTGGGTGTCAATTGGACGGGAATCGTCGCGGGTAGGAAGAGAATAATCGTCGCCATCCACTTCGCCGGCGGATTTCCTCCATTGCCTCGTGAGTTTCTGCATCACCTATTTGATTATTTCTGTTTCGTGTCGTTTTGTTCAATACCTATTACCTATATAATAAACTTCGAAATGTATGAACTTGAAATTTTCAGAGGCGTCTAGACCACTTGAAAATATCGGTTTCGTCCACAACTGCCCCGTTTTAACTTCGGCCGGCCTGATTTTAGGCAACTTGATAAAATTCGGAGCGTCGGGTTACTCGTGTTCTCAAGTCAGGTAATTTTATTTTTTTTTTTTATTTTTTTTTTTTTCAAGGCAAACAAACCAATTTATAACTAAAACGCAAAGTACAAGATACAACTAGTAATCAAATAATTAAAGACGTTAGGATAATCAAACAAAGACAACTCCTAGTACGACAAGTAATCAAATAATTAAAGACGTTGGGATAATCAAACAACTCAAGAGCCACGAGAAAGAGTAAATTCTTCCCCTCAAATATTTTTCATGATTATTTATGATTTTATTAATGGTAATGTTATTCTTATTTCATTTATTTTTGTTATGTAAATGATTAAGTAAGTGTCCTCACTTATTTAATTATAGAATTATTATATATAAGAAATTAAGTAGATGTCATCATCTATTTAATTAAATGTTATTAATGAAAATTAATTAATTAGAACCTTTGCAGTAAATTAGAAGGAGTATTAATCAAAGATATTTCGAGCACAAATATTCGCCCCCCACATTGTTTTTCACGTGAGAAATTGACAGAATAGAGAGGAGAGATTCTTCTAGACATTTTCCATGTATTTTACTTCTTTACCAAGTAAACAAATCATTTTTCTAACCAATTTAAGAATCATAAACTAATACCAAACGAGTCGAAGGTTAGGAGTGCGAGCATGTTAAACCTTTTGATCGCGAGTAGGGGTCGCGAGAGAGCAGGGAAGCAAACCTGCCATAGTCACGAGTCTCTTTACGATCCCTAGCCTATATAAGCAGAAAGCCGATCTTCTTCTCCAAGCGCGCTACACCTCGTCTCAAGCCTCGTCTCCCCGTAAAGACTCGTCTCCTAAATCATACCATTATATATATATATATATATATAGAAGGGATCATTTTTTTTTTTTTGAACTCAAACATTTATTTTTTTTTATATATATAAACATCCCAGGGTGGGATGGAGGGTTGAGGCTACACCCCCGACCTGTGAATATAATGGCCCAGAAGGGGCTAAAAAGTCAATGGTCTACATCCAAGTCGAAAATACATAGAACAACATCAAAAGAAGAAAAAATAAAAATAAAAATAAAAATAAAAATAAAAAATACAAGATCACAAAAATATCCGAAGTGGATCTAAAATCACATCCTCATAAAAGGTCGTCCTGGTCAGAGCGACCTGGCATGGGGTCCGAAATGTCAAATCTAGTCAGGGGCAGGTGGTGGCGGTCGACCGAATCTGAAGGATGGGTACTCTAACTGGTCCATCCGAATGAGCGTCCGCAGCAGGAGGGGAATGTCCTCAAGGAGAAGGGTGCGTCTCTGGGGTAAAGATACCCCCGTGCTAGCAAGAAAATCAGCGGGCTGATTCCCCTCCCGGAATATGTGTGAGACCTGGTAATGGATCGAACGGAGGGTGTCTCTGATACGCATAGGAGGGTGTTGGATCTGCCATGAGCCCTGGTGGCCAGATGTCAAAAGTGTGATGACAGCCGCAACATCCATCTCTATCCCGACATGGGAGGAGATCGAGGCGGCAATCTCAAGACCAATCTGGAGCGCCTGAATCTCTGCATCATAACTCGAGGAGGCCCGGAGTGGCCCATGGAAGGCAGAGATGAGTGCCCCACCATGATCCCTAATCAGGCCCCCCTCCTCCAGCAGCTCTGGTATGTCTGTCGAAAACGCCATTAGTGTTTAGCTTAACCCAAGGGGCCTTGGGTTTCAGCCAAACAACGGTCCTGGGTCGTGGATGCTGGACAGGAAGAGAAGGTGGTGGCCTCAAACGATGGGGCGGCGTACACCCTGTCCAGTCTCTCGTCGTGAGTCTACCCAAGGCGGTGAGGAGAGAGAGGTGTCTGTCAACCTACAAAATAATGTGAGCACAAGAAAATATAATATCCCTATGCTTCACATTATTCCTCTCTGTCCAGGTGGCCCAAAAGATCAGACAAGGAATAAGGAAGCCCACGTGTGTACTGTGTGTGCGATGTGAGAAGAAACTCAGAAGCTCAAAAAAACTATCTGTAGTGGGTAGGGGTATATGAGTATATCTGGCATAGTGCTCCCACACTCTCCTCACAGTCTCACTCTCAAGGAAAAGATGGGTGAAAGTCTCAACCTCAAAGGTACCGGTCTCAGCACAACAATGGCAGCGGGAGGGGAAGGAGAACCCTCTCGCCTGCATCACAATGTCAATGGGAATGCGCCGTAAAAGGAGGCGCCACAAAAAGACAGAAATGGTCGAGGTGAGAATGTCGGTCCATATAGCCCCGAAGAGGTGGTTTGGCCAGTTGCCCAGCCTCACATCTCCCCAGGCTGATGACGTAGAGAATGCACCCTAAGATGTAAGTCTCCACCTCATGCCATCCAAACCTCCCTCCAGAATGGGAATCTGTCGGATCTGGTCAATCTCTAGACTACTAAAACCCCCACCCTCACCAAGAATATCCTCCATCTTATCTCTATCCCAAGACTCTCTCGTCCAAAGGTCCTTCACCTGCATGAAAGGCAGGTGAGTGACTGTCTTAATACTCGAGAGAGGGGCCTCGCCGAACCACCACTCATCCCAGAAGCTAACCTCCACAGAACCCAAGGTCCAAAAAATGTGCTCCTGAGCACGCCTGCCAACAATGGTGAGTCGTCTCCACTGTCGACTATCCCGAGCAGTGGCTGTCACCCTGCAGGGATGGGCAGCACTACCAGGGCAGTATTTCCTCAGGAGGTATTAGCCCAAAGGGACTTGCCCTCCCTAAGGCGCCACCACATCCTGTAGGAAAACGCAGTAACCATATCAGAGAAATGCCGAATCCCGAGCCCACCCTCAGAGTGGGGACGACAGATGGAGTCCCACTTCACCCAGTGGGTCTGCCGCCGACCTCGCGAGCCCTCGCCATAGCTCCAAAAATAGCGGGCTAAGATCTGATCTAGCTCATGAATCGTAGACTGGTGGGGGTCAAGCACCGCGAGAAGGTGAAGAGGGAGGGCACAAAGAGTGCTCTTGATCAGAGCAAGACGGCCACCAAAGGATAGGTGTCTATGTGACCAGCCAGATATCCGGTCAATCATCCTCTGGCGGACGTCAATGAAAAGCTCATGGGAAAGATGGCCTTTGTACAAGGGGACCCCAAGGTAAGAGATGGGTAGATCCCCACTAGCAAATCCAGTGCGCTCGTGAATCTGGTGAGCCCAATGGTCTGCAACGTGGTGGTCCATGATAAAGGAACTCTTACTAACATTGACTAGCTGGCCAGATGTCTCACTGTAGTGGTCCAAATGACTCATGAGAGAAACTAGTCCATAATCATTCGCACGGGTGAAAATGATAATGTCATCCGCGTAAGAAAGGTGGGAAATGGGAGGCCCACAGCCGCGCATGTTGTAGGTCATCCTCGGAAAATCGCGAATGAAGCTGTCAAGGCAGCGAGAGAGATAGTCAGCCACCAGAACAAACAGGGAGGGGGATAAGGGGTCCCCTTGACGAAGGCCGCGGGTAGAAGGGAAAAAGGTCGTGGGGCTACCATTAATCAGAACGGAGAATGTGCAGTGCTCCACACACGCCTCCACAAAGTAATCCAACGGTTAGGGAATCCCATCCGAAACAGTACCTCTCTGAGGAATGACCACTCGACCCTATCATATGCTTTGGCCATGTCTAGCTTCAGCATAAGGTTCGGGGTTCGTGTTCGATTCGCATGAGAGATGTCATGTATCATCTCCTGAGCCAGAAGGATATTATCACTAATGACTCGATCCTTAATGAATCCACTCTGGTTCGGAGAGACAAGGTGGGGGAGGAGAGGGGCGAGGCGACTGTTGAGGATTCTAGAGATGGTCTTGTTAGTCACGTTGCATAAGCTAATAGGTCTATAGTCAGGCCAAGAACTAGGTCCCGATCTCTTCGAGATCAAAATGATGGAGGTTGCCGTGAAGGACTCTGGCATCTGGTGGCCAAAGAAAAAATCCCTCACAGCTTCCTCTACGTCAGTGCCCACAATCTACCAGCAAGACTGGAAGAAGAGGGATGAAAAATCATCCGGTCCGGAGACGCTGTTGGGATCTATCCCAAACACAGCCTCCCTGACTTCTTCCTTACTCGGGAGGTCGCAGAGGTCAACAAGATCGACCGACTGCGGGATGGTCGGAAAGAGGGCTGGGTCGGGGTGCGTAAGCAAATCCCGCTCAGAGGAAAAGAGAGAGTGGAAGTAAGCCCTAGCCGACTCCCGTATCTAGGACTCCGGGGTCACGGATGACCCGTTATCCTCGAAACTATGGATATACGACTTGACTCGCTTCTGCCTCACGAATCCCTGGAAGAACTTGGTATTACGCTCTCCCTCAGCCACCCAGCGCACAGCAGCCTTCTGCTTCCAGAAATCTTCCTCCATAAGGAGGCGCAACTGGTACTCAGCATTGCAGCGACGCATCTCGGACCTATTCTCTGGCGAAGAATCCAAATCATAGGTCCGTTCCGCCTCCGCATACGCAGTCTAAGCTGCAGTAAGGCGCTGAGAAATGTCACCAAAAATCGTCCAGTTCCACTGCTTCAAAACGCGGTGGAGTCTCATGAGCTTCTCCTCCAGGTTGCGCATCCCATAGAGGTGCGTAGCCTGCTACCAGGAGGCTCTAATAGTATCGTAGTAAGAATGGTGGCAGACCCACATGTTCTGGAATTGGAAAGACGCTCGCCGAGGGGAAATAGAGAATCGACACCGAATCAGAAGGGGTGCATGGTCGGATCCAATTCGAGGAAGGTGCGTTACAACCGTGGTCGCAAACACCCTCGTCCACGCCTCTGAATAGAGAGCGCGGTCGAGCCTCTCCTTGACTCCGGCCCTCTCCAACGTAAATGGAGCCCCTTCGTAACCAGCGTCGATGAGCTCACAATCCAAAACAACATGCGAGAAATCTAAGATCTCCGCAGAGCGGTCCGAAACACCACCAATGCGTTCATCGGGGTGCAAGAATATGTTGAAATCACCGCTAATCATCCACGGTAATCCCTCCATACTCTCAACAATCTCACGTATGGTGTCCTAGAGGTCATAGCGACCAACCCTCGTACAGCTGGCGTAAACCAAGGTGTGGAAGATCAGCTCTGGGAGATGGGCGGCGGTGAGCTTCACGTGCTAGACTTGATCAGTATCTCGAAGGAGCTGACAAGTAAAGTCACGCGAGTGGAAAAACCAAATCTTGTTAGAGGTGTTTCCCATCCCGGCATGAAATCCAAGGCGACGCGAATATACGTCAAAAAAAGGGTCACGAGTCATAGGCTCTAAGAAAGCCGCAAAGTCAAGGTTATGCTCACGAATAAGAGATCTAACATGAGCAAGGGTGGTCCTATTAGCCAGACCACGGGCATTCCATGTAAGCGATGTGACTGACATGTCAAACGTCAGTGGGACCGCCTAACTGGAGCTGTCCGTGGTTAGGCTGTGTCTGTATGTCTGGTAGGGTCAGAGCTCGGCTAGCAAAGAGCTGCGCAGTCATCGATTTGGTCTGTGGTCTCCGGTGCTCTGGGATCTCCTGGGAAAGTCCCCCTCGAATAGGGGGAAACTCCTGGGGTAAGAGAATGAAATGTAGGTGCTCCAATCTTTCGGAGCTCTGCGTCTGTCTTTGTGGGGAAGACGGATCAGACCCGCTAGCGGGGGGTGAGGGGGAAGTGGGAGGGAGGGTCAGAAGGGGTCGGGCTGGTGGGCAAGGGAGAGAGGTACGGTGGGGAGAGGACTCTACAATCATGAGAGCTGAGGATGAGGGAGGAGCCTCGATATACAAAGGGACAGGAGACTCTATCTCATCCACTAATAGATCATCATCATCAAAAGGAGAGCTGGTTGAAGCTCCCAGATGGTCGGAGAGAATTTGAAACTCCTCCTCCGACTCCGAGTCAAGTACAGAGAAGCGGGAATGGGTAGCTATGGGAGCTGACTGGAGGGACTGGTGGGGGAACAGGCCTGTAGCTTTGGCCTTAGGCCTATCGAGGTTAACCTCCTTGGGCAGTGTGCCCTCAAAGGTGACCTTGCCCTTGCCCTTTTGCCCTTTTGCCCCTTTGGGTCGGGGCCGTGGGCCGGGGCCTTGCCCTTCTTAGGGCTCCTCGGGGCGATAGTAGAGCCCTGACTCGCTACACGTCGACGGGGGGGCAGAGCAGGTCGGGGCTTGTTGCCCTTAGTATAACATTCTGCATCCCCATGTCCTACATGACTGCATAGGGAGCAGAACGGTGGTACTCTCTCGTAGACCACTTTCTGGATAGTGGTCTTGCCCGCTTGGTCGAGCTCAATTTCCTTGATGAGCTCGTCCCTAAGGACAACCTCTACACACACCCGTGTGACAGATAACCTTGAGCGGTTTGCCGTAGCGGCATCAGTCTCAATAGGGTTGCCAATGCAACTGGCAATCGAAAAGAGGGCAGAAGGGTCGAAAAGGTGTGGTAAAAGACCTGGGAAGCAGCACCACACCGGGACTATTGGGGATTACTCAACAAAGGAGAAATCCGGGGTGTATTTAAACACCGGACCAGCACATCCAAAGATATTGAGATGCGTCTTAATCCAAACCGAGTTGTAGTCCTCTTTCAAATCAAAAAAGAGTAAATAATGATTATAATTCAGGAACTTAGGGATCACTCTACCCTTGAGACCCCATTTGACCAAATCGACAGATAAATCCCGGAGGGAAGGGACAGTGAAGGAAAACTTCAAAATGAGTGCATTATCACATGACCCAGCTAAGGAAATAACAGTGGACTCAGGGAAACTTACCTTGAACCTGCCCACCTCGGAGCGGGTGACGGTTTCGCTCTGCATATCCCGAAAGGTCTCCAAACTGAGGTTCTGAGGTCCCAGTTTGGCGGTGGAGGTGCCGGATAGCGCGTCCCGAAACGATCGGGTTCCGGAGGGTGAGGAGCTTTGGTTCGCCGGATGGGAAGGTGGGGTGACCGTGATTGGTGGTCGTACAATGAAGTCCATAAAGTTGATGAAAGTTGTATTCTCCGGTGGCAAGGTGTATGCCGGGGGTGGGCCATGGCCTAGGATCCCGACCGTCGACGAGGTGATTTCGGTAGCAGCAGGGGGTCGGCCGGGCTGAGCAGTAGCGGGAATTCGACCGTGCTGGGAGTACTCTGTCGAGGGGACGATCGGTAGGCCGGGAGAGAAGCCCGCGGGAGGAGGCGCCGTCGGGATGTGGTGACCGCCTCTCTGGGTATTGTCGTGGTCGGCGCCGACGCCGGAACCGGCTGATGGGGTCGCCGACCGGCGGCAAGGGGCCTGGGTTGGTTGCCGCCGCAGCAAGGTTGATGGCTTGAATATCATGTTGGGGCAGAGGTGACGGGCAGTGAGTATTGGGCCCGATGAGTTGCTGAGATGTGGGTCTGGATGGGGCAAAGGGCCTATAGATAGTTTGGGCTCGGTCAGATGTTGTATCTTGGTTCTGGGTTGGGAGAAAAAGCCTATAGGATTGGGCCCGGTAAAAAGGTTTGCTGAGCTTTGGTAAGTGGGGGAGTTGGGCAGTGAGTGAGTTAATATAGGTGGCAGCCCACATAGGATAGAGGGTTCAGAATTGGGCCTGGAAAGATGCCCAAATTGTCGGTCCACCTTGGGTTGAGCTGTGGGGAAATCAGGTGACAAATGGATAGGGTTTGACAGGGGAGGATTTGAATCTGGTACCGTGAGCCGAGCTGCAAATGGCAACGAGGATCTCGCCGGTCTAGGGCCAAGCTGCTCCGGCCTAGGGAGGTTCTCTCCGGTGTTCTGACTGACCGGGCCACTATCGGCGGTAGGTGAGACATAGATTTCCGAGGTTGCACCACCTGCGCGCTGCGTTGCTGAAATCGGGGGGGAGCGACCTGTGCGCGGCAGCGCTGTAACAGGTACCAGCGCTGTAATAGAGAAGAGATCATATGAGAATGATAGATAGTGAAAGAAATAAGAATGATTCTAAATCATTGGATCAATGGTATCAAAGACATGATGAAGTCAAAATGAAATAACAATGGTCAATTCTGTAATGGCAAAATCGTAAATACATGAATATTTATGGTAAAATAAATAACTCAGGGGGCATTTAAGTAATTCATTATGCAACCAAAATCAGTGGGACCCACATATGTATATTACAAACCAGATCTATCTCTCTCATCTCTCCATCTCGTCACTTCTCTCTCTCTCTCTCTCTCTCTCTCTCTCTCTCTCTCTCTCATACACACACTGTCACTCACACAAACACATTCACACACAATTTTGATCCGTCGGCCGGCATTCCACGCCACAGCCGCACACCAGACCGTCGCCGTCGCCGCAGCAGCAAACCCAGTCATTCACGTCGTAGCCGCCACCACAGTACGCCGACTCCGTCAGACCCGCCACTGCCGGAGCTTCCACGTCGACAGCGATTAGCTGTACAGACCGCCGCCGCCGGAGATTCTATTTCGACGGCGATTAGCTGGTCAGACCCGATGCTGCCGGAGCTACCGTTTCAGAGCCGCCCCGCTAACTGAGCACCTGTGATGCTTACTTCAGGCATGACGTAATATGCGGTGACTTATTTGGCGACTGAACTAGTGGAAGAAAGATTTAGTTGAATTTTGTCACAAACACACTCGTTAAACAATTAAAGATGAGGCCAGATTTGGTAAAAGGGGGAAATAGGTGGATTGATTTTCAAGTTGATTCTAATTCAATAGTTGAGGCAACGACGGCGGTAGCTGGGCTGTGGTGACGGCGAAAGGGGCAACGAACGGTGGCGGGTGGAATTGGAGATGTCGGTGGCTGTTTGGATTGGGGTATGAAAAGGGACCTTCAATTGAGAATTTAATAAGCTTTAAGGACTTATATGCAATTTTTTACAACTTTTAATGTATTATAATTTAGTACTTATGGCAAATGTGTAATTTAATAAAACCTCAATACATATACAATAATAATAAATAAAGTGCCCACTAGTTTGCAACCAAATATATATTAATGTGCGATTCGTGTAACAGTATTGTGCAATATAAACGAACCGATATTTTATTTCAAACCACTTTAATACCACACAATTAACTAATTAATTTGATCGTTTAATCAAATTAATTAAAATGATTGAGTTAATATATTATTTATTATTTCAAAAATAATATAATATCTGAAATAAATTAAACATTTTATAATTGTTTAAAAACATTATTTTAATATAAACAATTTACATAAACTAATATTTTATGTAATTTGGTCAATTGGTTATTTCGGTCACACTGAAACGACTAAAATTTTAGAGGTAAAAAAAAGCAAGAAAATCGAACCGACAGAAATTTCGAACAAAAAACTTAGTTCGTTCAGTTTCGACCGGTATAGTGCAATTTAGCAATCATTAATGTGCAATTCGTATAACACTAAAGTGCACTCAAAGTGCATAAATCTTTACTAAATTGTCTCAAACCAAACTAAATATAAATATATTTAGTATTTTAATGTATTTATTGAATATCATACATAATTTTCGGTCGTAAAACAAAATACTATTTTTTTATATATAATCGGTTGGTTCGATTATTTTAAACAATAAAGCTGACTTTGGGCCGAGATACCTGAAATTTCAAAAGTAAAAATATACACTCAGCCCATTATATAAAATTCGAATCCAAAACTTTGTTTGACCGTCTGTGGCTATAGTGCAATCTGGTAGTCAATAAAGTGCAAGTCGTATAACAATAATGTGCAATCAAAGTGCAAACATTTTTTATACAATATATTTCGAATTTATATTTTTTTATTTAATATTCTATATTATCATTTGTTGAAAATAAATGATATATATGATATCAAAATAATATTGTTTATATAGTTTGTTTGATTATGTTAGTTTTTTTAATTTTAATCAGAATTGTATATTTTAATTTCTATTTTAAATAATAAAAATGACTTTAGCGCGAGATACCCGAAATTTCAAAAGTACAAATACATACTCAACACATTGTATAAAATTCGAACCCAAAACTTTGTCCGACCGTCTCGGTAGCTATAGTACAATCTGATAGTCAATAAAGTGTAAGTCGTATAACAATAATGTGCAATCAAAGTGCAAACATTTTTTATACAAGTATATTTTGTATTTATATTTTTTATTTAATATCTTAGATTATTATTTATTGAAAATAAATAATACATATTATATATAAATAATATTGTCTGTTTAGTTATGTTAATTGTTTTAATTTTAATCAAAATTGTATATTTAATTTCCATTTTCATACTAAATAATGTGCATTTTATCTATAATAATTATGTATTTGCTAAATTTTCCTTAAATTACATATTAACCCTTGCACTAAATTGAAATATAATGAAGTTATCTAAATTGCACATATATCCCTTGGATTTATCAAATTTACCAAATATTGAAATAACCCTAAATATAATAATTCACTGTACAATTTTTGCAATTGGCGATCTAAGAATTCACTATCCAATTTCTGAAATTGGGGCCAAATTCTGAAATAGATCCACGTTGGCGGCGCCGGCGGTTCAGGCGGAGACCCGATGTCCTTAATGGGAGGACGTTAATGGCGAGTCAACGCAGCTGTCGAGGTGGCGTCTGCGGTGGTTGAGTCGGCGGCGGCGGATGTCATTGAATCAGAGCTGTCGGGCCGCGATGTTGAGGAGGAGTGACGATGTCGACGACGGCGGCTGATTCGCGACGAAGGCTTGCTCGTCGCGTTAATGGCGTGTCCGGCGGCGGGCTTGCGGTGGGGTTGCGGCGGGGAGCGATTGGTTCTCGGGAGGCAGAGAGCGGCGAGCGGCGACGGAACATGACTACGTGCTGCGGCAGGACCTTGACGGATGTCGAAGCAATGGCCCGATCGGGGCTGTGCGTGTGTGTGTTTCGTCTGTGTGCGTGTGTTTAGGTGTGTGTGTGGGTGTGTGTGTGTGTGTGTGTGAGAGAGAGAGAGAGAGAGAGAGAGAGAGAGAGAGAGAGAGAAATGTGTGTGTGCGTGTGGTACGGTGTCTATGTGTGTTTGAGGGAGAGAGAAATGGGGAAGGTGTATTGTTATAATGTCTAAATTACCCTTAATGAATTCACAAATAGTATATTTTTATAACTTTTAGTTCATCTGATCTTATGGCTATCATTCATTCTTATTTCTTTCATTGAGAATCATTCTCACTTGAACCCAACCCTATATATATATATACCCTCCCTATTATGAGATTATATTTTTCTCTTCGTTCAAGATTAAAAAAAAAGTAGGAGAGTCATGTTTCTTTTCTCTCGCGCGAGACCTCCCCACGGCTCGCAACTAGCCCCGACACGTGACGCCAGCCCCACATCCAGTAGCCCGAGACGCGCGGACATCCTCACGCGAGAGCCAGCCAAACCCGAGCCTTCATCCTTTTCGATTTTATTCTATTTTCCCGAGAACGGTAAACCTCTCTTCATGTCCATGGCCGATTTATGTGTTCAATGCTTAAGAAGATTAAAAGTAATACGAGTGTAATGAACTTCACCTGACTCTTTCAACTCGAACAGCCTCCGTACCTGCAGAACCCAACGCCGGGGGTGGCCCCGGCGTCGGGCCTCCGATGCCTAAGTCAGTGCTTAGATCAAGAGAGAGAGAGTGTAGTAAGTGAATGAGGAGAGAATGAGAGAATGAGGTGCCTTGGCCCCCTTTTATAGGGGGAGTGTACCTTTTGGGCCCAAGTTGGGCTTGACCCTATCGTTATGCTTAGATGTCTTAGTGGGCTTATTCTTCGATATGTATCCGCTTTATCCATTAAACCGGGTCCAGTATAATATCCTATATCATCTAGTCCCCCCTACTCTGGTCGAGTAAGCATAACTCGATCCAAGAGTGAAATGTCTCTTCGAGCCGCTTCCGGTAACCTGCCACTGAGGTTATAATTTGAATAAGTTCTCGATCGACGAATAATCATAAAATTTCCCCATGAGCACCGTGAGACCGTAACGGGTCAAAAATCGAGAATTGATAGACCGCTGAGGTCGAAAGCCGAGGACCGAGAGACCGTTGAGGTCGAAAATAGAGAACCGAGTATCGAGAGACCACTGAGGTCGAAAAACCAAAAACCGAGTAATCACCGATGAGGTCGAAAGCCGAGAATCAAGAGGTCGCTGAGGTCGAAAACAAAGAATTTAGAATCAAGAGGCCGCTGAGGTCGAAAAACAAGAACTGAATGACCACTCCCTGAAGTCTTGAATTTCAAAATTTGAACTTATGTCTGTTGTGTTTCGATCATCCTGTTCGAGCTCACTTAGACCACCCCTTCCTATCGCCCCTCAGTTCAAAATTTAAAATTCAAGCCTGCTGTATATCCTCTCAAAACCCAAACGACCTGATTTTGTGCACTGCTCTGAATGAACTCCCTCGACCTGCCCTTGAAGTCGAAAAATCTATTCGAAAAAACCATAATCAAATAAAATGCAATCAACCTGCTCAAGCAGTTATGAATATCCTCGACCTGTCACCGAGGTTGAAAAATAATTTCGACGAGACCAAACCAATCAAAAACCATCAACCTGCTCCTGCTGTAATGAATCCTATCTACCTGCCCTTGAAGTCGAAAAATCAATTCGCAAATAAAATGCAATCAACATGCTCAAGCCATAATGACTATACTCGACCCGCCACTGAGGTCGAAAAATAAATGCGACAAGACCAAACCAATCAAAAACCATCAACCTACTCATGCTGTAATGAATCCTATCTACTTGCCCTTGAAGTCGAAAAATCAATTCGACATAACCATAATAAAATAAAATGCAATCAACATGATCGAGCCATAATGAATATACTCGACCCGCCACTGAGGTCGAAAAATAAATTCGACAAGACCAAACCAATCAAAAACCATCAACCTGCTCGTGCTGTAAAGAATCTTATCTACCTGCCCTTGAAGTTGAAAAATCAATTCGACATAACCATAATCAAATAAAATGCAATCAACATGCTCAAGCCATAATGAATATACTCGACCCGCCACTGAGGTCGAAAAATAAATTCGACAAGACCAAACCAATCAAAAACCATCAACCTGCTCGTGCTGTAATGAATCTTATCTACCTGCCCTTAAAGTCGAAAAATCAATTCGACATAACCATAATCAAATAAAATGCAATCAAAATGCTCAAGCCATAATGAATATACTCGACCCCTCACTGAGGTCGAAAAATAAATTCGACAAGACCAAACCAATAAAAAACCATCAACCCTGCTCGTGCTGTAATGAATATACTCGACCCGCCACTGAGGTCGGAAAATAAAATTTGACGAACCAGAATCAACAACCAACCTGCTCGAGCAATAATGAATATACTCGACCCGCCACTGAGGTCGAAAAATACATTCGACAAACCACAATCAACAACCAACCTGCTCGAGCAACAATGAATATGCTCGACATGCCATGGAGGTCGAAAAATACATTCAATCTAACAAATTCTGAATCAAGGAAACCATCAACCTTCTTTTGAAGTCGAAATATCAATTCGACGAAACCAGAGTCAGATAAAGATCATCGACCTGCCACTAAGATCGAAAAAATAAAATCCAACAAAACCTGAATCAAGTAAATCCCTTAACCTGCTCGAACTATTCTGCAATAAGTTCGATCGACCTGCCACTGCTCGAGCTATCTGTAATGGGCTCCATTGACCTGCCACTAAGGTCAAAGACACAAATACCACAAAACCAAATCAAATAGAACCATTAACCTGCTCGAGCTATCCGTAATGAGCTTCATCAACCTGCCACTGAGGTCAAAAGCACAAATACCACCAAACCAAATCAAATAGAACCATTAACCTGCTCGAGCTATCCGTAATGAGCTTCACCGACCTGCCACTGAGGTTAGGAACAAATATACAATAATACCAGACCAAATAAAACCAAGTGAAAATCATTGACCTGCCTCCGAGGTTTGCTCGAGCTATCCATGTCTTCGCACTTGCCCACCCAATCCGAGGAATGTTCGAAACAGGAGGTCAACCTGCCCATCCTAAGTGGTGTACTAAACAAGCGACCACCCAGCCCGGAGGCCTTAATCATGGCGGATTTTGTCTTCATACTGCTCGAATTATCCATAATGAACTCCCTCAACCTGCCACTTGGGTTAGGAACAAATACACAATAATACCAGGCTAAATAGAACCAAGTAGGAATAATTTACCTGCCTCCGAGATTTGCTCGAGCTATCCATGTCTTCGCACTTGCCCACCCAATCCGAGAAATGTTCGGAACAGGGGGTCAACCTGTCCATCCCAAGGGGTGTACTAAACAAGCGACCACCCAGCCCGGAGGTTTAGTCATGGTGGAATTTGTCTTCAGGCACTTGCCGAACCTGGGGGGGCCCTTCCGAAACAAGCGACCACCCAGCCCGGAGGCCTTAGTCATGGTGGATTTTTTTTTCTTCAGGCACTTGCCCACCCAATACGAAGAATGTTCGAAACAGGAGGCCAGCCTGTCCATCCCAAGGGGTGTACTAAACAAGCGACCACCCAGCCAGGAGGCCTAAGTCATGGTGGAATTTGTCTTCAGGCACTTGCCGACGCCGGGGAGCCTTCCGAAACAAGCGACCACCCAGTCTGGAGGCCTTAGTCATGGTGGATTTTTTTTCTTCAGGCACTTGCCCACCCAATCCGAGGGATGTTCCAAACAGGAGACCAACCTGCCCATCCCAAGGGGTGTTCTAAACAAGCGACCACCCAGCCCGAAGGCCTTAGTCATGGTGGATTTTTTTTTCTTCGAACCTTTCGACCTGCCACTGAGGTCAAATGGGAACACATCGAGCAAAAAGATATGATAATAATTGATCATTTTCATTAGTCCCATAATATTCATAATTACGTCGAACGAGATAAAAAATATCAAATGTATTCGACCTCCCTTTTCTGGTTGTACATGACTTGTGCTCGAATTCTTCCACCTGCCACGGAGGTCAAAAAGGAAAACATCGAACACAACGAGATATAATAACACCCGATCATTTTGTTAGTCATCCAGATAATAATCCCAACCATATCCATATGCATCGCAATCTCTTCAACAATTCGCCCAAAGTACTCAGACAATGATCATCTCTAAAAAATAGTGCTAAAAGACTCAATGCGTCCATAAACCACGTGTCGATCACACACGACCACCGAACAAGAGTTGAGAATAGTTTTGTACCTGAAGATCGAGAATGCCAGTCCAAATTGTCTTACCTCTCCAAAATAGAATGATTTCTGCCTATGAGATTGCCACCGGTTATCGACATCATCCATGCTCGTCCTTCATTATCACCCACCTTTGATGGACTCATGCTCGTTTATTTCGTTGTTTTCTCAACAAGAATTCAGAGAGATATCATTAATCCACGTCAAAATAATCCATTTCAACAAAATCCACACTTCACATGAAAATTCAAATGAGGGGTTCCGGATATATCAAGATATTGAATCCTATAATTTTAATCAGTCTCCTCGGGCTCAGCAATAAATGCACCAAACACACGATAAGCACAATCACAAAATATCCTCAATTCGAAATCACGACCCACATTTATCAAGAAAAATCATCAAATATATCAACGAACAAATCAAATGATCCCTCGAGTAAATCAAATAATCATCCACAAACAAATCAAATAATATCTTGAGCAAATCAAATAATTCTCCTCGAACGAATCAAATAATTCCGCAAGTAAGTCAAATAATACTCCTCAATAAATCCAATAATACCTCGATCAAATCAAATGTATCCACGAATAAATCGCAGAACATCTCTTCGACCAAATCAGATAATGTCCATGCATAAATCACATAATATTTCCACAAATCAGTCAAGTAATATTTCCTCGAGCAAATTAAATATATCCTCCAATTTTTCAAATAATCCTCCACGAATAAACCAAATAGTGTCTCCTCGAATAAATCAAATATCTCCACGAATAAATCATATAATTCTCCTCGAACAAACCATATAATCCACGAGTAAGTCATACAGTTCAACACGCACAAATAAAATAATCCTCCATGAATAAATCAAATATTTTCACGATCGAGTCAAATATTACCACGAACATATCAAATGATCCCTTGACTAAATCAAGTATCTTCACGAAAAACTCATATAATTTATTCACAAATAAACCAAGTAATATCCTCTCGACCAAATCAAGTAGTGTTCCACAAATAAATCCAATAATACACCACCAACAAAATCAAATAGTATCTCCTCGCGCAAATCATATAATTCCACGGATAAGTCCAATAATATTTTCACCATTTTCATCAATTAAATAATCCTCATGCCCATTATTTAAATTATTCACATACCTTCGTCATGAAAATGCTACTTAAATTACCTTCCCGAATTAGTCTTAAGCACAAAATGGGGCTGTTGGACCATGTTGGTACCATTCTGGACCATTTACAGGGCATTGGGCCATTGAAGATCACAATTAGGCCGTTGCAGACGGTAATTAGGCCGCGAAATCAAGCCTTGTGCGTGCTGGATATGGGGCTGGAGACTGCGGGCCTAACGCGGGCCATTGCGGGCTGGGAGTGCTTGACATGCGGGCTGGATGCGCATGCTATTTCGGGCTAGAGGCTGTGCGGTAGGTGGGCTGGAGCGCGGGCTGATGCTTGTGAGATATGCGGGCCTCTCGGGCTGGGTGCGGCCCGCGTGGTTTTCCACTTCCTCGAGATGAGCTTCATCTGAAGTGGGCCACTTCCACTGTGTTTGGGCCGTCCGCGAATTGGGCTGTTGACGCTCTCTTCTCGCGGGCTGAACGGCGCTAGGCCTCGGGCTAGGCCTTCCATCGCTGGGTCGCGTCTCTGCAAGGGCGCAGGCTAAACTCTGTTGGGCGGAGCTAAGACGCATGAACAGCAAGCAGGTGCTGCAACTCACTGGAAACACGTCGCCCGTAGGAAGTCGCCGGATCCGACGAACGCTACTGACCATGAGTGCGCCCCGGTGAGGAGAATTCAACGGTGTCGTCTGTTTAGAGGTAAATCACCGGAATTTGACGGGAAATCGGAGAAGATGACATGATTTTGACCTTTTTCTTCCTAGATCCATAAACTTTGACCGGAAAATCGACGGACTTCCCGGTAGAATTTTTGCTTGAAATTTTAAGGGTAGAACAAGCACGAAGAGAGCTTCATGATGGTGTAGAGATTTTTCAGATCGGACAACTTTGACTGGTGGCCGGCGGCGGAGGCGGCGGCGGAGGCGGAGGCGGCGGCGGACGGCAGCGGAGGCAACCGTTTCCGGCGAATATCGGTAGTTGGAGATTCTTCTCGTCGAGAGGATTCCGGTGGTACCCTTGGATTTTCCACAGCCCTCCCAGATCGTCAGGAAAATGTATTTGAATGCTCGATTTTGACGGTTTTTTTCCCTAGATCTGGAACCTTTGACCGCAAAATTGACGGCCTTCCCGGATGATTTTTTGCATGAAATTTTAATGGTAAAGTCACCTTGAGGAGATCTATCCAATGAAGTAAACGATTTTCCAATCGGAGCACGTTTTCCGGCGGCCGGCGGCGAAGGTGGCGGCCGGCGGTGGCGGCGGCCGGTGGAGAAGAATGAGGTTTTCGAATTTTTTAAATCGGAACTCCGCTTGACTTTTTGACGGGTCCCATAGACGGCGCCAATAATACGAGTGTAATGAACTTCACCCGACTCCTTCAACTCGAACGGCCTCCGTACCTACAGAACTCAACGGCGGGGGTGGCCCCGGCGTCGGGCCTCCGATGCCTAAGTCAGTGCTCAGATCAAGAGAGAGAGAGAGTGTAGTAAGTGAATGAGGAGAGAATGAGAGACTAAGGTACCTTTTGGGCCTAAGTTGGGCTTGACCCTATCGTTATGCCTCGATGTCTTAGTGGGCTTATCCTCCGATATGTATCCGCTTTATCCATTAAACCGGGTCCAGTAAAATATCCTATATAAAAAAAGATATGTAATAATGAAGTGAATTGGATAAGTTTTATTGTTTATGAATGTTTAATGTAAGACCAAGTTGGATCTTGGGCAATTTGATGAGTTTAAAAGATGTTTAAGTCTAAAAAGCTGATAATAAGGCTTGCTTAATGATGAGTTATGTGTTTATGATGCCATGATGAGTTAGATGATAAATTGTTGATGTTTTCTATAAGTTTTGCACGAAAATTCTGGTTTCAGTGCCTCAATTGTGAGCCTGTTTTGGCGACCAAGAACCCGTTCCTTGGAATTATGTTCTTCATGTGAAGTATAGTAAATTTTGGTAGCTTTCTGTAGGCTTTTGAATCTCAAAATTCGGAGTTAAAATGGATTTATTATGATTTTGATATGTAAGTTGTGCACCAAGTTTTATGAAGTCGTGACGGTGCAAATGCACTTAATGTATGGCATGTTTAAGTGTATCAAACAAGCTAAAATGTGAAAGTGCTCAACATGAAAGTTGTAACCTTATGTATTTAGTTCCTGTAGGTTTTGGGTTTGCATGAATATGAGGTCTTTAGCTTGAGATAATTGAGAATTTCTTAGAGGTTGTATGTGATATAACTTGCTTTCTGGCAGATTACATGTACTGAATGTTTAATGTTTAATCTCGATGATAATGTTATTATTTACCAAAGAGATCTTCAGCAAAGTTGTAGATTTATGGGTTAGCTGTCAAGTGGTTTTTGAATTACATTAAAAGCATGTCTCTAACTCATGATATCCTGGATTTACTGAGACCCTGCAAATTGATTATTTATGTTTGTTTACTGCAGCCATATTCTGAATGTTTGCTAAAATATATGTATTTGGATGACGTTATTTGCTGAAGTTGTCTTCATAAAGTTGTAGGAGCATGACTTAGAATTACTTTCCAACTTGAATCATCATCATATGACGTGTGTACTGAGAGTTGTATTTATTTTAAGTTCGTTGTGCAAGCTGAATTTTTATAAGTTTATGCTCGGTTTGTGAAATTACTAGTTACCGTCGAAATGCATGTTTATGTGGCCTAGTTGATCTATGCCATGTTACTTGGAGTTAACTGATACTTAAATGTCTTAAGTTGAGAGTATTCAGTAAGTTGAGCTATCAACTAACCTAAGACTTTAAACATAAAGTGTTTAAAGTCATAAATAAGGTCATCACAATGAAATCACAACATAAATCAACACCCTCTCGAGGGTTTCATCCAAGGTCAACATATACCTGATTCGGGTTTCCAAATTTCAAAAGTAAGACATCGATTGTCAAAAGGGACATCTCCCCAACAATGTTTTCAAACGTCATACATATCCAAAGTTCATAGTATCCCATAGTTCATAAATATCCAGAGTTCATCAAATTTTAATATATCGTAAATCCGGAGTTTCAAAATAACCATGCATCATAAATAAACTCATATAATAAGCGGAAGCAGAACAATCATTGGTGTAGTCCTCTAGACCGACCACCACTCGCTCCACTTCGTCGTGCCCGCACTGACTTAACCTGCAATCGTGAGGAAACAGGTGGGAGTGACCACATATGGAATCCGTAGTGCTCACCATTATGCAATAAACAATATTCATAAATAAAACAAGTATGATCGCAGCATGTATACGTAAACAATTAGTTATCCCAACCCCTTATCCTAAGTTCGTTCTCATCTGCACACCTATAGCAATAGACTACTGCCGACTATATACTGAAAGCCACGGCCCTCGGCCTTCTGGTCTTACAACGAGTGTCCAGCCAGTAGGAGTCTCCCCCGAAGGCCCGGCCTCGCCATCAGACTTACATCGGGGTACTTATCACTGACCGAGCACAGTCCTGGTCTCAAGCGACGTGTCCTTCGCAAGGACGTAAAGAGGTGATTACCCCATCGGGTCGTTCTATAGTTACGGGGATAACCGTTCGACGGCCAATACAGCTCACATCGAAGGCTACATGGTTCGCTTACATACATTGATCACACCACACGAAAGGCAATAGCAATTTTAAATAAAACTCACCTAGTTACCGAAGAGGTAGAATCACACACAAAACATGAAATTTGGTCGAGGCTTCAACCCGCCGAACCTACATATATATAAATAGTCCTATAGATGACTATTCCACACATAAAACATGCATATAACAATTTACTAAGTCCAACTCGACTCATATAAGGCATATAAGCATGCATTAACAAGTAACCACCACATTCGAAGTTACAACACAAGTTTTTCAAAAACTTAACCCGCGCAGCATTTTTAAAATCGACATAACTTTCAGCACATAATTCATATGAACATAATTCAAGTCTCATATTAATCCTAAGAAATGAACCTACAACTCTCATGAAGGCCTCAGAAGCAACTAATGTCATTAAGCCGTTTATAAATTGACTAACATGAAGAACCTAGTTGCAGTCTGGGAAATATAAACATGTTGGAGCACATCTTTATAAAAAAATTCATAACTCATACTACACACAACATATTGACATGATTCTTGAAAGCTTAGAAAGCTAAAGGCAGCCCTACAACTTTCATTTAGAACATAGAAGCAGATAAGTTCATTAAGATAGGGTAAAAGCAGTTAACATTTAGAATCAGTTTTCTGCCAAAAGTACAAACTCATCTCATGTATATCCTAAATAAATTTAACATAACTCGAGCTTCTCCAATTAAATTCTCGGAGCTCCAAAATACTCGATAAATGTCCCGCATGACATCGTGCCTGAATGATCCACACGTCCCAACACGATTCTCGGTAAATCAAAGTCACACGCGATCTTGTGGGGCCCACATAAATGGCTTTTTTATTTATTTTACTAATATGCACCCTCAACTCGAGCTTCTCAATATCAATGCTCAGGACCTCAAAATATTAAATGAATGCCTCGACTGGCTTCTCCTCTTCTCGTGCTTTCTTGAAAGTACTCTCGCTAATGGTCGGCTCGCTTAACGAGGGCCGACGGGGAACTCGAAGTCGCCTCACGAGATTGATTGGAAATAATTAAAACTCGCTATCCCTGTTCTTTCTTTTTCTTATACCAGCGTGGGGGAAAGAGAGAGAGAGAGAGAGAGAGAGAGAGAGAGAGAGAGAGAGAGAGAGAGAGAGAGAGATACGAGAGATGAGAGATTTTCTCCTTCTTTATCTGGTACTGGTCGATCGAGATATGCGAGAGTGAGAGATATAGAGAGCAGCGATGGGGAGAGTTTTCTTTTCTGACCGCGATATCAAGAGAGGGCTGAGAGACAGAAAAAAAAGTTTCGTTTATTTTGGGGAAGGGAGAAGAGAGCTTGAACGTGTATTAGTAACCTTTGGGTTAGAGTCTTGCCAACCAAGAAAAACCCAATGGAGGCCAGGTGCAGTTCGGTGCGAGCGTGGATCGCCGGGTGTACGTATAAATTACACAATATTTGTAATATCACACAATATTTGTAATATCACGATATTTTATCGGTATAAATTACGTTTTAATTCTGATATAATAATATTATAGTTTATTATTTTCGGAATTAATTAAGTCCAGTCGGAAGT
>CACSLK010032525.1:12290683-12305757 GCA_902706635.1 Striga hermonthica | reverse complement strand
TCCACGGAGCACAGTGCCTTAGTGCTCACTCCCCAGTTTTATCATGTTTTTCAGGTTAGGATGTCGGGCAGGGAGCGTGACGTGACGGGGCATGTCAGGACTTGCAGGATATTTATATATGTTTTGGACTGTATAAATATACTTATGACTTACGCTTCCGCTTATCTTTTGATGACTTATGATGATGTTTTACTATCTTTTGACGTACGTTTTGACGAACATATCATTTTGACGGACTTTTGAGAAATTAAGTTTTCAGTAACCGGACGTTTTTTATTAAACTAAAACAACGGTTTTCTAAGTTAAGTAAGGATTTTTCACGGTAGCACCCCAAATCAGTTTTCGCAAAGTAAAAAGGTTTTATTTTTCAAAGGCTTTGCGAATTATTGCGCAACTCTGATTTTACAGTAAGGTGGGGTGTTACAATATTATTATTATAATAAGCAAATAAAACAATTAGATAATTTGACAATTAATATAAATTAGACAATTAATAGTATAATACTAATAATAATAATAATAATAATAATAATAATAATAATAATAATAATAATAATAATAATAACAACAATAAATAATACTTGAAAAATCCATAAACGCGACATTACAATCTATCCACCTTAAAAGGAATTCCGTCCTCGGAATTCGAAAACAAAACAACCAGAAAGTACTAGAATACAAAAGGGAATGTCAACACCAGGTGTTCGGTACTCCCTCTAAATCTCGGTCTCTCTCCTCCAAGTCGTCTCGCCCTCGACTTGACTTCCTTCACTGGACTTGACGAATACCCCTCCCGGTCTTTCCCTGATGGACCCTCTGTTCCAATAGGTCACCGGTACCTCCATACAGGTAGGGTTCTGCATATCACACAGCATGTCACAAATCATACATACCTCGATGTCACACACATGTTCCCTCCATCATGAGGCATAGAACGTGTCATGCATCCTCGCAGGCTCTGGTGGTGGAGTCAACCATCGGGATAAGTCATCGACTTAGTCGAGAACGCATAATAGGACTAACAATCATCAACATCACTAATCCTCAATACTGGTACCTTCAGAACACACGGTTTTGTTTGATACCGTTGATAAATCCTCACTCCCTACCACCACGAGTAATATCTCGTATGCGGTTAGGAAGTAATAATTGGATATACTGAAATGATCTCCTATCGCAGAGTCGATCTTACGAATGGGGATGCTCGACATTCCCCTACTAACAATCTAACTCCAATACTCTCTCATGAGGCAAAAGAAACTAATCGAAAAGTCCCGCACAATCAGAATTGTAGATTAGGGAATTCACACAATGGTACGAAAGATCAACATACTATTTGGCCAAGAATACTGATTCAATGCCCCAAGGGAACAAAGGCGGTCTGGGGTCTTACGCACTGTCACCCGAGGGGTGGAACACACGTTGGCGCTGCATATGCGGGGCGCTGGGACCCGTGCATGTCCCTACCCGGAGACCATCTACAAGGTCGAAGTTTGGCCGTACCCACTGGCCTGGGGAGTTCCTGCATTCGGTGATAGCGGCTGCAAACACTCGTGCGAGTCAACGGTCGGTTGCGCGCAAGCCTCGTGTCTCTCAGCTCGGGCGTGCGTGCTCGGCCAGCACTTCGCGTGGCTACACCCAACCAGGGTCGGCATCGGTTCAAGGTACATACCAAAAGTATCAATATCAAGGTTCATAAATTCCTATGCAATCAGATAGGAAAAGGTCTCTCCACAAGACTTTCGAAACTACTAAAGTTTGGGCTTAACAACAACAATATCCCAAAGGAAATCAAACATTGGCATCACTGCCCAGAATAATCCTAACTCGACGGTCATCTCTGAACAATGAAATGGTTAGCTCGATTGACTCTTCTGACTAATAGTGTCGGCCATCACGACAGCTTTTACTCAGGTAGCTAATCGTGCTGGTAGTCCTAAACGAGTTCAACCACATACATGGCCTATAGCTTCCACACTTCAAGATACCGTAGAGCTTCTCTCGTAAGTGTTTCCAGTCAACAATGTAACACCAATCAAATTAAACCCCACACAAGTCACAAAGGTCACATAGGCATGCATATTGAAGGTAACACTCATTTTCGGAAATATAATTCAAGTTTACCAAAATTGCACAGTACAACATTCTATAATCAGGTATAACTTGCAACATGCAAGTCATATAGGCATGATTCCAGAAGAATATGAATCCTAAAACATGCGAGTACAATTCTCATTTAGATCACAGAAGCATACAAGGTCATTCAGATGGTGAAGTAGAAGCTAACTTACGAAATTAAGATGCTGCTTGAAAATGGAAAAACGGATTACACAGGAACTTAGTATTTCATACATATCTCGAATTATGGTCATGATAAAAATATGATTCAAATACCATTAGAAAGCTAACACAATAATCTACAATTTTGCTGAAAGATCACTTTGGCAAATAATGAAATTAACACTGAGATTAAACATCAAACATTCAACACATATAATCTGCCAGAAATAAGTTATAACACATGCAACACCTCAGAAATTTTCAATTATCACAAGTTACAAACCTTATATTCATGCAGACCCAAAACCTATAGACTAGACACATATGACTACAATTTTCATGGTGAGAACTTTCATATTCGAGCACATTTGATACCCTAAAGCATATAATCATTAACTATATGCGCACAGTCACGATTTCATAAAACTAGATGTACAATATTTTTATAAAAATCATAACAAATTCATTTAAAATCATTTTCCAATATTCTAACAGCCATAGAAAGATAACAGAATATTCTTTATTTCATTAGAAGAACTCATCTCCAAGAAACGGGTTCTTGAAGGATAAAACAGAGCATGAAACAGAGGCACGAAAATAGTGATTTCTAATAACATGATTTCTAATACATAGAAACACGAACATCAACATATAATACTTCATTGTAAGCATGATAAACTTACATATAGCAGAGCTTCAGTAATATAACAAACTGAGGCCATATGGCACACGTAAAACCCTTCAAAACTTTCTTATATTCTTCCAACTATATTCTCATCACATAAGTCATGCTTCAACCTATATAGACTGACATAAAGGCATCAATAAACATACCAAATTCAGCAAAGTAATCTCATAATGTTCACATATTAATCACATAACAATTCGGCCAAATGCACATGAAACAATACTCATGCTCTGTGAACTTCAAACAATAAGCACACAAAGGCCTTATAGCTGAACACAAACTCAGGTAATCAACACAAGGTTCCTTCTCAAAACAGGAATCTAAAGTTCACGAACTTACAATAGGGAATTTACGAAGTTCACCTCTTGATTCTCATAATTTAAAAAACCCGGCAAGGGTTCGAAGAGGGCGATTATTTTCTCTGTTCTCATTGACTTGGTCCTCACTCGGAGATACTGAATAGAATTATATAGCAAGGAAGCTTCTATGAGCAGAACTTATCTCGATAACAATATACTGAAGTTCACAACGAGGAACCTCTAGAGTCCGAACTTAACTCTATATCACTAGAGTTCAACATTAAACAATAGAGTTCACATGACCTAAGGTGGATAGATTTCCTAAGCCCCAAAGTCACATAATCAGCAACACATCACTAGTAGTTTCTTTGCTACTCATGCAAACATATATCAACCTCATAAGTAATTTCATTGTTACTTATGTAAAAACATACCTTGAGCGGTGTGGCACGACGGAAGCGAGTGGTCATAATCTCATCATATAATCCAAATATTCACATAGTTCACATAATACTAGTCTACAGAATCGCAGACTGGCTCTGATACCAAACTGTAATGCCCCACTTTGAATTAACGAAAATCTATAGATTTTTAGAAAAATCAATTTTGTTTTTCAAACACATTTCAACAATTGTGGCATTACCCATATATTCCCAACTCATTTCATAAATAAGGTCATTGTAATGACATCACAACATAAATCAACACCCTCTCGAGGGTTTCATCCAAGGTCAACATATACCCGATTCGGGTTTCCAAATTTCCAAAGTAAGACATCGCATTGTTAAAAGGGGCATCTCCCCAGCAATGTTTTCAAACGACATACATATCCAAAGTTCATAGTATCCATAGTTCATAAATATCTAGAGTTCATCAAATTCTAAAATATAGTAAATCCGAAGTTTCAAAATAACCATACATCATAAATAAACTCATATAATAAGCGGAAGCAGAACAATCATTGGCCTAGTCCTCTAGACCGACCACCACTTGCTCCACTTCGACGTGCCCGCACTAACTTAACCTGCAACCGTGAGGAAATAGGTGGGGGTAACCACATATGGAATCTGTGGTGCTCACCACTATGCAATAAACAATATTCATAAATAAAACAAGTATGGTCGCAGCATGTATACGTAAACAATTAGTTATCCCAACCTCCTATCCCAATTCGTTCTCATGTGCACACCTATAGCAATAGACTAATGCCGACTATATGTCGAAAGCCAAGGGCCTTGGCCTTCTGGTCTTACAATGAGTGTCCAGCCAGTAGGAGTCTCTTCTGAAGGCCCGGCCTCGCCATCGGACTTACATCAGGGTACTTCTCGCTGACCGAGCACAACCCTGGTCTCAAGCGACGTGTCCTTCGCAAGGACGTAAAGAGAGATTACCCCATCGTGGTCGTTCTATAGTTACGGGGATAACTGTTCGACGGCCGATACAGCTCACATCGAAGGCTACATGGTTAGCTTACATACATTGATCACACCACACGAAAGGCGATAATTTACTGCATAGAAATTTTAAATAAAACCCACCTAGTTATCGAAGAGGTAGAATCACACACAAAACACGAAATTTGGTCGAGACTTTAATCCGCTGAATCTACATATATATAAATTGTCCTCTAAATGACTATTCCACACATAAAAGACACATATAACCATTTACTAGGTTCAACTCGGCTGATATAAGTCATATAAGCATGCATTAACAAGTAACCCCCACATTCGAAGTTACAACACAAGTTTTTCAAAAACTTAACTCGCGCAGCGTTTTTAAAATCGACATAACTTTCAGCACATAATTCATATGAACATGATTCAAGTCTCATATTAATTCTAAGACATGCATCTACAACTCTCATGAAAACCTCAGAAGCAAATAATGTCATTTATCAGGTCATAAATTGACTAACATGATGAACCTAGTTGCAGTCTGGGAAATATAAACATGTTGGAGCACATCGTCAGAAAAACAATCATAACTCATACTACACACAACATATTAACATTATTCTTGCATGCTTAGAAAGCTAAGAGATAGCCCTACAACTTTCATTTAGAACATAGAATCAGATAAGGTCATTAAGATAGGATAAAAGCAGTTAACATTTAAAATTAGTCTTCTGCCAAAAGTACAAACTCATTTAATGCATATCCTAAATCAATTTAACATAACTCGAGCTTCTCCAAATAAATGCTCGGAGCTACGAAATACTCGATAAATGTCCTGCATGACATCGTGCCTGAATGATCCACACGTCTCAATTCGATTCTCGGTAAACCGAAGTCACACGCGACCTTGCGGGGCCCACGTAAATGGCTTTTTCATTTATTTTACTAATATGCACCCTCAACTCGAGCTTCTCAATATCAATGCTCGGGACCCTAAAATATTAAATGAACACCACGAAGGGCTTCTCCTCTTCTCATGCTTTCTTGAAAGTACTCTTGCTAATGCTCGGCTCACTTAACGAGGGTCGACGGGGAACCCAAAGTCGCCTCATGAGATTGATTGGAAATAATTAAAACTCGCTTCTCCTCTTCTTTTTTTTATACCATCATGTGGGTGGGAGAGATACGAGAGATGAGATATTTTCTTCTTCTTTATCTGGTACCGGCCGATCGAGATATGCGAGAGCGAAATATATAGAGAGCAGCAATGGGGAGAGTTTTCTTTTCTGATCGCGATATCGAGAGAGGGCTGAGAGAGAGAAAAAAGTTGCGTTCGTTTTTGAGAAGGGAGAAGAGAGCTTGAACATGTATTAGTAACCTTAGGGTTAGAGTCTTGCCAACCAAGAAAAACCTAAAAGAGGCCGGGTGCGGTTCGGTGCGAGTGCGGGTCGCCGGGTGTACGGGGTCGGTTCCATACTTGGTTTGACAATTAAAAATTTGAGGCTCGGCTCGATCGCATGATAATTTAAATTAACCGGATAACAATATTATATATATAAATATCACACATTTTTGTTATTATAATAAAAAATAAAACAATTTGATAATTTGACAATTAATATAAATTAGACAATTAATAGAATAATAATAATAATAATAATAATAATAATAATAATAATAATAATAATAATAATAATAATAATAATAATAATAATAATAATAATAATAATAATAATAAATAATACTCAAAAAATCCATAAATAAATGGGGCATTACAACGCTTTTCAGATTCGAATGTGCATGACAGTATTTTCAGACTTTAATAATTTACCCGATTCGCCAGTATGAACGGGTCCATTTTTCATTCTTTTTCAATATTTAAAATCTATTGTTCTTATGTCTAAACCAACTGTTAAACCAAGTTTTAAGAAAACGAATTTTCAAAGAAGATAAGTGTTAGCAGCATCCCAAGTTAAGTGCAAATGATTTTGAAAAATTTTATAAGCATTTTCGAAACAAAAGTGGCGAAAAATTTACTCTGATAAGCGGGGTGTTGCACGGAGGAACGAGATGTCTCGAACTGCCAGCCTGGTCAACCTGACCAGTCTATATTATGCGAGCCTCAGGGCGCCTCGCCTCCATCTTTCGACGAGCAGAAGCATCTACACAGCGACTCTTCGTGTGTTAGGGTCTAGAACCATGATACTCGGCTCACTCTTCAGCTGTGGATCATCGTAGAGATCTGATGGGTCTCTTCCCAGATCTAGAGTGAACTGGTGGTAAAGAGCTCCGATCTGTTTGAACCACCTTCGTCTTCAAGTCGTCGTGAACACCTGCAAGAACTCAACACCACAAGTGTCTCCGGCGAAGAGCCTCTGACACTCAAGTCAGTATGGGAATGGTGAAGAGAGCTCTGCTCAGTAGGAGCAGCAGCTGGGAAAAATGAGCAGAGAATGAAAGTTGGGGTTTGGGATTACCTCAGCCCCCTTTATATAGGAGTAGAACACTTACTTGAAGTACCCAAAATACCCTGGCCGACTTACATGAAATGTCTAGAATACCCTGGTCGGTTCACCTTCTATGCGTCTCTTAGTCAGCATCCAGATTCCTTCTTATCACATACATATTCTGGTTTGTTCAATCCTTTTCTCGTGATACATCGAAGTACGTAGAATTCATTGGGGCTCTGAATACCTCGAGATAATATTGGTCGACTTCGAGCATCGTTGAGTCGACTTGGATCGCTTACAAGAATTTGGAGACTACGCTCTATCTGCTTGTCTTTTCGAGGGGAATCGATTATGGAAGTCGACTTGGGTGAAATCGTCCTGGAGCTGTTATCGTGCTGAAGGCAATCCTTGGGTAGTTTATGGGAGAGGTCGACTCACAGATGTCGACTTAATGAGATTGCCATGCGGGTTCATCGACCAGTCAGCTAGATGACACGGGCCGGTATAAGATAGTAAGGCCATATCATCTAGTCCCCTCCAAAAATTACTCTAAGTGATTCTAAGCTTAAGAGTAAATTCGTCGATTGGTTGATACTTAACTAGTTTATCTTGGATGACTTTTTACCAAGTAGTCATTGTCTGATATCGACTTCCAGCATTCCTATAATCCTGGATTATCATTCATATTGCCTTTCGTCCTCCCGTCCTGGTTTAGCCGTCTCGATAACTTCCTGTCGATTTTAGGATTTGGGAATTTGATATTCCTCGCGAGCTACTTTTTGAATTTTGAATGAATTTTTAAATTTCAAATTTTGAAATCTTGATAATGATGGGCGCCGCTTCGAGAATCTGTCTCCTCGTATTCTGTGCCTTCTCCCTCAACCATTGGATCTTATTTTAATCCTAGGGTTTAGGGCTTCAAGATCTGTTCTTTAGATACCCCTTTCTTTCCTCTTTCATCACTTTTTTTGCCCTCTGAATTCTCAAGCTCCCTACTCTGTGGCAATCTAGCTCTCAGTTTCTTCCGGCGCTCATACTTTCCGGCATCTTCTTTGTGGACTACCCAGGACTTTCTGTTCAAGTCAAAATGAGTAAGTTTCCTTGCCTTTTAATTTCCATAATATCTTCTTTTCTTTCTTTTTACTTTTTCTGGGTTTTGGACTTGGAAATCCTTAAGTGTTCTTCGCAATTTCTGGGATTTTCTTGAATGATTTCTGGCGATTTTTATCGCTAGATCTCCAACATGGGTGTTATACATTTATCTGGTGTTTATTCGTCAGTCGACTTAGTATGGGGTCGACTTTTCCATTTTTCCATAAGTCAACTTGTATCGGTCAGAAGTCGTTATGTCCTCGTTATTTGGGATTTTCCTTCTTTTGCTTTTTTTGTCGAGTCGAATCAAAAAGCCTATCTCACTTCTCACTATTTTATTGTTCTTTCTGAAGCCAGCTCGCGGCTATGACTATCCTCATGTCGATATATTCAATCACTAAGTGTTGTTTGTGCCTCATGTGTTGATTACCATTTTCTCTTCTCTTCTCATTTTTTTAGATTCTAATTTCGACCATGTTTCTGGATCCCTTGCTCGTCAAATTGATGACTACTCGAGTTTCGATTCTGTACAAATAACAGTTGTCGGGTCGAATGCTAACCTGGGTGTTGAACCAGAGGATTCTTCTGATTCCACTGCCTTAACCTTTAGAATTGATATGGACGTATATAATCAAGCACTTTTGTCGGGAACTTTGAACGAAAACCCTGAGGCTTCTTCTCTCGTCCCGAAATATCCTCGACTCAACCTGATCCCTCAAGGTATTCCCCTTAGGCTTTTGGACATCCCTATATATAAAAAAAGTCATGTACATTCGTTAATAATAGCTCCTTCAGTCGAGCCCTGTAGTGTTGTATCATTAGCTTGTCCCTTAGCAAAGTTAGTTGTTCTTAATCCCTTTTTTATGCCACTGCAGCCGAAATTGATGGCTTCAGGAAGTACAGTGGACTCCCTTCCGACTGGCGATTGGTCGCTCCTAAACTCAGTGACGACTTCAAGCATCCTCCCATTGGTTGCTATTCTTTCTTTGTTGATCAAGTCATGTTTGGTTTGCGTTTTCCTATCCAACATGAGTTACTCTCGCTATGTAATTTATATGATGTACCCATAAATCAATTTACCCCCAACTCAATCTGAATAATGGTGGCCTTCATTGTCATCTCCCGAATAATTTTAGGTAGTTTTGTGCCCGAGTTTTTTCTGTACTGTTACGGGTATAGGTTTACCAAAAACGCCCATTGCCTAGGTCGTCGTGTAGGGGTGTCTTTCTTGGATGATCTTTCTTCCAATGTTACTGAATGGAAGAAAAAAATATTTCTTTATCCGACCTGCTCCAGGCCAATATCCCTTCACCAATGTTTGGCTTACTAGCAAGGTGAAACAATGCAAGCACCCCCGATTCGCTCAGTTTGCGAGTATGTTGGAGGAGTTGAATAAGCATGTGGAGTGCTCGTCGACTAGTTAAGGATGTCCCTCTCCTTAACCATGTAGGCATCTACATTGATAAGAGTGCTCCTCTAGTTGGCGATCCTCGTAAGTTCTTTCATTATTCTTTGTTTGCTCAACTCGTAGCTAGACGTCTGGGTGTCATCTTGTGTCTCACTTGTTTAGCATTATGATTGTTCTTTTTGCTAATTATTTCTTTTCATGTTGCCAGTCAAGGCCCTAGCTCGCTTTGAGAAGAAGAAGGGCAAGGCAGATGAGAGGTCTGCAGCCCGTCCCGCCCCTTCAAAGAAACCTAATGACGGTTCAGGTTCCGATCCTCGAGACGACTGCCACAAAAAAATCTAGAGTGGTGCTTCCCTCGGTTGCCAAGCCGAGTAGAGAATTGGGCTCTCACTCTCGCACGAGAGCTCAGGATCAACGGGACGTATCCTTGGTGCCCAGCTCCCTAAAACGCCAAAAGGGAAAAAGAGCCCGTGGTCGAGAATGAGGCGGGGAAGGCGTTTCCTGTGAAAATGCGCCTGGTTACCCTTGAGCAACCCTCTCGACTTTATGACAACCCCGATACCCTCCAAATCCTCGAGTATCTCCACTTAACCCTTCCCGAGGACGATGTTGTAAGTATTTTACCAGAGTAGAAACGAAGAATTCGAACACTGGGTCGTATCGCAAGGAAGGTCAGCCGGAATATTGAGCACGTTTATTCACACATGAATAACAAAAATAAAAATCCTAAACATTGTGAATCAAAGTTTTGTTGGTTTTTAAATTATCAACTACTGCAAGATTTAAATACAACAATAAATAGAGCAAGCAACAAAGAACATATAGGATTAGCGAAGCTAGGGAGTCGGGGATATCCGTTTCAGTTCAAAATGCGATTGTCAAACAAGTGATTGTTCAGCTAAGTGGTTTGAATAACCGGCACGTTCAAGTATTCATTCTCAATAACTTTTCGTAACAAGATGACAAACTAGAACGGAAGATTATCGATTCATTTAACTTCTAGGCAATACAGTTACGAACAAGCCTAGCCTATGCGAGCCTATTTCGATCGTCTCCTCCCCTTTCAGTTCTAAGAGTCGATTAACTTAGACTATAAGGTAATTAACTAGCTCGTTTAGAATTAACAACATCAAGCATGACTTTATCAAATTCAATTGAAACAATTGCAAGTTGAAGTGTCACCCTTCACCAATTCTCAAAATCCAACATAATGATTGAAAAACCCTAATTAAAGATTAAATCGCATAAGTAGAACAATCAACAAATACTCACTATCACACACGATTCTGAAACATCAATCCCCTATCCCTAGCCTACGGATTTAGCTACTCATAATCGAAGAAACAACGAAAGCATTAATATCAACCCAAGAAATCATCATCACACACAAATGAGAAGAAGTGCTTATGATTAATAGAAATCCAATGTCGAGAAAGCAACGAGAAATCCAAATCCAAAAGCTAGAAAGGGAGTTTTCACTCTCCAAATCCAATCTAAGGTGAAATCCAAGAGAATGATAAGTTTTCTCGAGAGAAAATTCAAAAATATAAAGTCTGGGTGCCTAAAATTATGCCCTAGGCTCAACCCTTATGCTTTCCAAATTCAAAATCCTCGAAAAATGCTGTCAGTTACGAGCAAGGGTTAGCACCGCTATG
Organism: Striga hermonthica; assembly: GCA_902706635.1. Lineage (NCBI taxonomy): Eukaryota > Viridiplantae > Streptophyta > Magnoliopsida > Lamiales > Orobanchaceae > Striga > Striga hermonthica. The sequence goes on along the minus strand of CACSLK010032525.1, from coordinate 12,294,488 downwards.
GTTGAAGACCACCAAGCTTCTGCCCATCGGTTCGCTACGCAACGCCGCTTCCTTAGCTGGTCATAGCGGTGCTAAGGGGTTAGCGCCGCTATGGGTGAAGACGGCCGATCCTCTGCCCCTCGCTATGCCAAGCAGCGCCGCTTTCAGAACTGACCTTAGCGGCGCTAAGGTCTGGGCTGCTTCCAAAAAATGATCGTCTCGGGCTCGCGTGTCCTCGGCTAACGTCCCTCGGGCTTTCCCCGAGATATAAACTTAATACATGCATGTTTGGTGGTGCTAACTGGGATGAAACTCCTGGGAACGTGAACAACCTGAGAACACCAAAACCGAAAAAGACACGAAAAACGAGAAAAATAGGAAGAAAAACAAACAAAGTACTTAACACATCAAAATAAAGATAAAACACAAGAAACGACAAAAGGGACCAGAAAGTCCTAACAAAAGACCTAAAATGGGGGAAACGACACACAAAATAGCAACGAAAATAGCAACAAAAACGGGACAAACAACTCCCCCACACTAAGACCTTTGTTCGTCCCGAACAAAGAAAAGAAAAGAAAAGACTCGAAACAAGCATACGAGCATGGATAATAGTTTCAGATAAGACAAGTCTCAAATTAATCAACTTAGCTGAGGAAACTTCCAATGGCCAATCATGCATACCTCAATTACACTTGAATGCAACATTTTGTAAACACAACTCTCGAGCACGGAAATATAATATATAAATGCCTCACTCGATCTCTTTTATGAATATAAAACTGGGGCGCTCAAATTGGTCGATCATCATGTATCAACATAAGATTCCTTATTGTCTATTCATACTCTAAAACAATCAAAATAATGAATTGTAAATTAAAAAGACTTTCGGGTTGCAGTGTAGGCATCAGGGAAGGAAAAATATAAGGAAAGAATGGCTCAAATGTTTAATCACATCCTCGAGCACATAAACTACTCGAATACCTCGCACCCAATCCAAAATCAGCACAACATCAACCATTCCCATCAAAACTCCATGCAACATTCACATATGCTCAAGCTAAATTGCATCTCAAGTACTCGATTTTTTTTTTGTTTAGGGAGTTTGTTTTTTCCTAACAAGACGAAGACATCAGGACGACATTCTCTAGGTTTAAACATTGGAGATCATCCAAGTTTCTAAGAATGGTTTCCCAATACTCATTACTCATCAAAGAATTTCAACAAGTAAGCGAAGTAGAATCCTTTAGTCCGTCTCGCGAGTCTCTTTTTTTTCCTTTTTTTTATAAGTACTCAAAATGCAACTCAACAAGTTATACACCTTCTCCAACACATATTAGTAAAACTCCGTCATCATAGCAAGTACACTGCCAAATCTCAAGTAATTTAATCAAATCGGTTGACAAGAAATACAATTTAAGGCTCAACAGGCTACTAATGAAAATATAGTCTCAAGGGTCAATGGAAAAAGGCTAAACGAGCAATGTCAAAGAAATGCCTCAATCATTTTCGCAATTCACTACTTCAATCAATTCATTTCAATGTAGACACAAAGCAAGTTCTGATCAACAATGAATTCGACCAACATCTCTCAAGAACAACGTAAGGCCCAAACCTCTCATAAGGTAAGTAAATGTCCAACAAAACGAAACATCAAGTTTATCAAGGCATACAGGTCATGATCAGCATCACATCTCCTCAACATCATCAACAATCATCAACAAATCCCAAAATCACCATAATCTATACTCGCAAAACAAACAAACTAACTCTAGCAAAGACACTAAAACGAAAACATAAAAAGAAAACTTCCTAAAAGACCTAGACCTGATCAACCATATAAGCACATAACCATATAAAAACTCCCCCACACTTGAAACCGAACAATGTCCCCATTGTCGATCGTAAATGCAAGGAAAGTTAACCCGTATAGTCAATCAACAGAAAAACCAAGACAGAGAAAACTAAGGAAAAACGAAAATAAAGAGAAGGGAAAAGATACAAACGTACAAGACACAACGACTAGACTAGTCACTATGAATCCGGTGGTGCTCGTGAAGGGTGGAGGTAATCAAGCCCCGAACAATGGCGGGCCTCCATCACGTCAAATCCCTCGCCCGGTTGGGATCGGGTCAACTCACTGGAATTTGGCTGGGGTGGGGTAGTGTGGCTGTCAGCACGGCGCTCCTTCGGGACATGAACACGATCCTGAAGTGATCTCTTCACGTGCTCTCGCATACATGCATCCTCGGTCAGCTGCTCGATTGCCCGAATATATGCACACTCTTCTATCACATTCGCCTGCGACTCAGGTCGGGTCTTTCGAACAGAAATGGTAATGGACTCGCCCAATACTTTCATGCTAGCCATCCCCTTTTTCACATCTATTACAGTGCTCGTGGTCACCATGAAGGGTCGTCCGAGGAGGATGGCGTGCTCTGTACTATTGACTTGTATGCTCCCGACATCAAGCACGACAAAGTCCACGGGGACTATTAGCTTCCCCACTCGGACAAGCAACGTCCTCCACAATCCCTGCAGGGTGACAGAATGAAGGGTCTGCAAGCTGCAGGCGCATCTTAGTGGGCTTCAACTCCCCGAGCCCGAGCCTACGGTAAACCGCGAGTGACATGAGATTAATTCCAGCCCCCAGGTCAAGCATGCCTGAGGCCTCGTCCCCATGCCCGAAGGCTAAAGAGATCACAAAGCCTCCAGGGTCTTTTTCCTTCTTCGGCAAGTTATGCTGAAAGACACTTGCCGCTTCAATCATCAGTACCTCATCATCACTCTCGAGCCTCTGTTTACTCGCCCCCAATTCCTTGAAAAATCTTGCATACTCCGGTATCTTCTTGATCACATCCGGTGGAGATAAGTCGACATTGGCCTTAGCCAACATTGCATGCAGGTCCTGGATGATTCTACGGTCCTTCTCTTCCAAGAGCTGGCTCGGGAAAGGGATCCTCGGTCTGTACGGGTTCGGGGCTCTGTGTAAGGTAGGTTCGGGAGACGGTACAACCAGGGTCTTTGCTTTCTGTTCTTCCTTCATCGGGTCCTCGAGCTCGGACATAAGTACTGTAACTGTCTTTGCATGTTCTGGTTGGCTCGACAACTTCCCTTTGTCCAATTCAGCCTCGATGGTCCCTACCCGTGTGGCTAGCTGGCCCACTTGTGTCTCAAGACGCTTAATGGAAGCATCATGATTTGTGACGAAATTGAGGATTTTGTCCAGCTTGTCATCCGTGCTCGATTGGGTAGGTCCGGTTTCTGGTGCTGGGAGCCTTAACATTCCTCTAGGTTGCTGCTGTTGTTGAGGTGGCTGCTAATAGTGGTTATTGGCCCATGAGAAGTGATGTAACACCCCATCTTACTGTAAAATCAGAGTTGCGCAATAATTCGCAAAGTCCTTGAAAAATAAAACCTTTTTACTTTGCGAAAACTGATTTGGGGTGCTACCGTGAAAAATCCTTACTTGCCTTTAGAAAAACCGTTGTTTTTAATTTAATAAAAACGTCCGGTTACTGAAAACTTAATTTTCTTAAAAGTTCGTCAAGATATAATAAGCTCGTCAAAATCATCAAACACATCGTCAAAAGTCATCAAAATGTAAGCGGAAGCGTAAGTCATATTTATGCAGTCCAAAACATATATAAATGTCCTGAGAGTCCCGTCATGCCCCGTCACGTCACGCTCCCGGCCCGACATCCTGACCTGAAAAGCATGAATAAACTGGGGAGTGAGCACTAAGGCACTGTGCTCCGTGGAAACTCATACTAATGTAAAACATCGAAAATAATAACAACATCATGATATCAGTATATAACCTCAA
>CACSLK010032525.1:12271126-12284055 GCA_902706635.1 Striga hermonthica | reverse complement strand
ACTGATAATATCTCGGGATATTACAAGTGAGGGTGGTTTCGCCACCCCGGGTTGTACGTGTTCGAGTAGGGGTCATTTCCGGTCTGGTTCTGATACCCCTGCATTGCATTCACCTCGGTAGTCTGGCCTCCATAGCCCGGCTCGACAGCCGAGGGACACACTTCTGAATTTTGACCTTGCACTCTACATGTGCCGCAAACAGTCACGGCCATAGTCTGACTCGGCGTGGAATTTTCTAGCATTTAGCAGCCTCATTTGCTCCGTGAGCTCGGCTAACTGCAGGGCCATGACATCATTACTCGATCCAACCTCATTCACTGCAGACCTCTTTCCTCTGACACTTTTCAGAGACGAGTTAGCACTCATCGTCTCGTAGATAGCGATCATCTCTTCAGCCGTCCTGACCCCAATGTCCCCTCCGGCTGCATTATCCACCATGTATTGCAAGTTCTGGTGGAGAGAGTCGTAGAAGCAATTCGCTAGTAGCCCCGGAGCGAGATTGTGGTGGGGGCACTGCCTCTGAAGGTCCTTGAAGCATTCCCAAGCCTCATGAAGAGGCTCATGCGGCAATTGAGTGAATGAGACTATCTGGGACCGAATATCTTGGGTCTTTCGGTGGGAATAATACTTCCCGACGAATTTGGCATAGACTTCTGGTCAAGTTGTGAGAGAATCTGGGGCGAGGGTCATGAACCACGCTTTAGCCCGGTCCTTCAGCGTCGCCGGGAAGCACCGAATTTTTAGATGGTCCTCAAATAGCCCACGTAGAGGAAACGTCTGTAGAACGTTGTAAAACTCTCAGAGGAAATGAAGTGGATCCTCATTGGGGAGCCCGTGGAATGAAGGCAACTGGTTGTAATGAATCATTTTCAGCTCATAGCTTCGGGCGGCTTGTGGCAACTGTATGCAAGAGGTGATTGGCCCGATCATAGGTTGGGCCAGATCCCTGAGGACATTGCGGGGAGGTTGTTGTTGTCTTTCAGCCATGTCTGAATCACTTCCTTCGGATGATTCCGAAGAATGCTCGCCTTTTTCTAGTGACTCCAGAGTAAACTCTTCCAGTAACTCTCTCAAGCTTTCGTTGACTGATTTATTGATCGGAGATAGTATACGTCCACTTCTGTTACACATACACTCAGAAAAACAAAATGTCACGAGCACTAACGGTAAACACAAGAGAAAATCGAATAAAAATAAAAACAAAACTAACACCTAAACAAAGAAAAAGAAAACAAGAGAAACACAAAAAATCAAAATGAATAAGCGCACAAAATATGTCCTGAACCTTCCCCGGCAACGATGCCATTTTTTTTGTAAATATTTTTACAGGAGTAGAATCGAAGGATTTGAACACCGGGTCGTATCGCAAGGAAGGTCAGCCGGAATATTGAGCACGTTTATTCACACACGAATAACAGAAATAAAAATCCTAAACATTCTAAATCAAAGTTTGGTTGGTTTCTAAATTATCAACTACTGCAAGATTTAAATACAGCAATAAAGAGAGCAAGCAACGCAGAACAAATAGGATTAGAGAAACTAGAGAGTCGGGGATATCCGTTTCGGTTTGAAATGCAATTGTAAAGCAAGTGATTTTTCAGCTAAGTGATTTGAATAACCGGCACGTTCACGTATTCATTCTCAATAACTTTTCGTAACAAACTAGAACGGTAGATTATCGATTCATTTAACTTCTAGGCAATACAGTTACGAACAAGCCTAGCCTATGCGAGCCTATTTCGATCGACTCCTCCCCTTTCGGTTCTAAAAGTCGATTAACTTAGACTAGAAGGTAATTAATCAACTAGCCCATTTAGATTAACAACATCAAGCATGAATTTATCAAATTCAATTGAAACAATTGCAAGTTGAAGTGTCACCCTTCAACAATTCTCAAAATCCAACATAATGATTGAAAAACCCTAATTAAAGATTAACTCGCATATGAAACATCAATCCCCTATCCCTAGCCTACGAATTTAGCTACTCATAATCGAAGAAACAACGAAAGCATTAATATCAAACCAAGAAATCATCATCACACACAAATGAGAAGAAGTGCTTACGATTAATAGAAATCCAATGTCGATAAAGCAACGAGAAATCCAAATACAAAAGCTAGAAAGGGAGTTTTCACTCTCCAAATCCAATCTAAGGTGAAATCCAAGAGAATGATAAGTTTTCTCGAGAGAAAATTCAAAAATACAAAGTCTGGATGCCTAAAATTATGCCCTAGGCTCGACCCTTATGCTTTCCAAATTCAAAATCCTCGAAAAACGTTGTCAGTTACGAGCAGGGGTTAGCGGCGCTAATGGGTTAGCGCCGCTCTGGTTGAGGACCCCCGAGCTTCTGCCCATCGCTTCGCTACGCAACGCCGCTTCCTTAACTGGTCATAGAGGCGCGAAGGGGTTAGCGCCGCTATGGGTGAAGACGGCCGATCCTCTGCCCCTCGCTATGCCAAGCAGCGCCACTTTCAAAACTGACCTTAGCGGTGCTAAGGTCTGGGCTGCTTCCAAAAAATGATCGTCTCGGGCTCGCGTGTCCTCGACTAGCGTCCCTCGGGCTTTCCCCGAGCTATAAACTTAATCCATGCATGTTTGGTGGTGCTAACTGGGATGAAACTCCTGGGAACCTGAACAACCTGAGAACAACAAAACCGGAAAAGACACAAAAAATGAGAAAAATAAGAAGAAAAACAAAGAAAGTACTAAACACACCAAAATAAAGATAAAACACAAGAAACGACAAAAGGGACCGGAAAGTCCTAACAAAAGACCTAAAACGGGGAAAACGACACAAATAGCAACGAAAATAGCAACAAAAACGGGACAAACAGACGACAGGGCTCAGACTGATGGTAACCCTTACCATCGGGCCCGCTATGCTGCTCGACTAATTCCCAGGGTAAGTTTTGTTTATAGTTTTATTCCTTCCTTACCGAGTTCAGTTTTGACCTTCTTGTCATTTTATGTAGCTCCTCGCCTGCATTCTTCCCTCAATGATCGAGGAAGCCACCTCTCTCCATACCAATGTCAAGATTCTTGGGAAGAAATTCACGGCTAAGTGCAAGGAGCTTGAGAAGAAAGAAGAGGAACTTGAGGCCACTAACACAGTCATTGCCAAACTGCGGTCCGAGAAAGAGACGACCGCGAGGAAGGTCGAGAATCTGAGGGCCGATTTGGCCAAGGCTGATGACGAGGCTCTCGTTGAAAGGGAGGCTGGTCATCTCAAGGTCCGTAAAGCCTTCCTGAAATCGCCCATGGGCTCTATCTTCCTCGAGACTTACCACAAAGAAATCTTCCAGGCTTTCTTCAACTCCACTGCTTTCCTTGACGAGCTGTGCCCTACCACTCTCCAGTATTTCAACTTCACTTTTGATGCGTGGGAGTCGGCCGCTAAGGGCATTGAGCTTGAGGGGAAAGTCGACAGCCAAGCTCTTAAGGAGACCCTTCCTCTGCCGGCGAGGTATCAAGGCGATACGTCCCTTCCCGACGATTATCCATGGTGGTCGAAACTCGAGTCTCGTGCCATTCGGAAGGTTGGTTTGAGTGCTCAACTCGAGGTCCCTCCCACCGCTTTGCCCGGTCCGACCAAATTAGTCGGGCCAAACCGGGATAATTTCGAGGAGCCAGTCGACGAGAAGATAGGGGTCGAGCGGTAAGGCACCGAGCCAATTGTCGAGGGGGAAGCTGCGGGTACCGAGCCTGTGGGTGGTGAGGATGGGGATGCCGCTAAAAATTCGACTGCTGATTCCTAAGAATGTTTATGGCTTCGCCGTCTCGTGTATTTTCTTGTTTACTTGTTTTTTTTTTTTGTATGTCTAGACCTGTGTAGGTCATTTTGTAAAGGTCGAGACAGTTTGTTATGTAATCGACCCCTGTTAATGCAATATTTCCTTTTTTTTCCATTCTCGTGGTTGTCTACTTCGATTTTTCCTTCAACTGTCGATCTATGCATACTTTTGTTGCTTGTGTCGGCTGCTTTGATTGTTTCTGGAATTTTCCAAGTATTTTATCTCGTCTTATCATGCATTCTCCCAGCCCGGCCTCCGAGCTGTTCGAGGACGAGCAACTATTTTAGCTGCTTCTTAGCTGATAATCGAAAGTTTTCAACCCGTCTTGTGAGCTGGTCAGAGACGAGCAACTGTTTTAGCAGCTTCTTAGCTGATAATCGAAAGTTTTTCAACCCATCATCTCCCATCCCGTCATGCGAGCTGGTCAAAGACGAGCAACTGTTTTAGCAGCTTCTTAGCTGATAGACGAAAGTTTTTCAACCCATCTTCTCCCAACCCGTCTTGCGAGCTGGTCGAAGACGAGCAACTATTGTAGCAGCTTCGTAGTTGATAGATGGAAGTTTTTCAACCCGTTTTCTCCCAACCCGTCTTGCGAGCTGGTCGAATACGAGCAACTGTTTTAGCAGCTTCATAGCTGATTCGAGATTCCACTCGAGATACAACTTCAAAGTTGTTTAAATCGACTTCGTAGTCGTAAGCTTCGTAGCTGATTCGAGATTCCCCTCGAGATACAACTTCGTAGTTGTTTAAATCAACTTCGTAGTCGTAAGCTTCATAGTTTATTCGAGATTCCACTCGAGATACAACTTTGTAGCTATTTAAATCGACTTCGTAGTCGTAAGCTTCGTAGCTTATTCGAGATTTCACTCGAGATACAACTTCGTAGCTGTTTAAATCGACTTTGTAGTCGTAAGCTTCGTAGGTTATTCAAGATTTCACTCGAGTTATAACTTCGTAGTTGTTTAAATCAATTTCATAGTCGTAGGAGTTAGTCGGCTACATAGCCGTTTTAAAAAATTTGTTTTTTCAGATAATCATGATAAGGTCGACATGTAAATGTAAAAAGTCACGATTTTCAATAACTACATAGGAGTTAGTGAATGCGATTGGAACATTTTTCAGTACAAAAAAGAAGTTCAAAACATTGAGCGTAAAAGCGTTTGAGATGGATTACGTGCTAGGATCGCGACAGCTGTCGACCTTCTCTATCCTCAAGTTCGTATGCACCTCTCTCGAGTACTTTTGTGATCGTGTAGGGTTCTTCCCAGTTAGCCTCGAGTTTTTCGATACGTTTGAGAGCGTCTGCTCGTTTGAGGACGAGATCCCCTACTTGAAAACATCTGGTTCGGACCTTCTTGTCGAAGGCAGCCCGCATCTTCTGTTTGTATTCGACGGATCACACCCAAGCTTCTTCTCGCCCTCATTTGATTAGGTCTATTACCTCCTCGATCATTTTCTCATTTCTCTTTTCTTCATAGAATGTCGACCTGTGCGAGTCTAAGCCGACTTCAACGGGCAGGAGTGCATCCATCCCGTAAACCATGTGAAACGGGCATTGACCCATCGAACTTCTTGGAGTCGTACGATAAGCCCATAGGACTGTTGTCAGCTCGTCAAACCAAGCCCCCGATGCTTTCTCCAATCTTTTCTTCAATCCCTGGAGGATTGTTCTATTTGTTACTTCGACTTGGCCGTTTGCCTGAGGATGTGCGACTGAAGCGAATTGTTGCTTAATTTCCATGTCGAGGCACCATGTTTGGATCTTTGTTTTTTGGAATTGAGTTCCGTTGTCTGAGATTAGTACTTTCGAGACTCCAAATCGACAGCAAATGTTATCAAATAGGAACTGTATCATTTTTTTCTTCGGTGATTCGAGCCAAGGTTTCTGCCTCGACCCACTTGCTGAAGTAGTCGACTGCGACCGTCAAGAACTTCCTCTGTCATGTTCCCATTGGCAACGGGCCCACCAAGTCAATTCCCCATTGAGAAAAGCGGATTGGAGAGTTGATCGTCATCATAAATTCGACTGGGATGTGAGTGATCTGCCCATGACGTTGGCATTTTTTGCATTTCTGGACTAATTGTTCTATTGTTTCTCAAATCTTAGGCCAGAAGTAGCCTGCTCGCAAGGCTTTTCTAGCTAGAGCTCGGATCCTATGTGTGCTCAACAACACCCTTCATGATTTCTCTCAGGACTTGGGTTCCCTCTTCCTCGGAAACACATCGCAGATGGGTCCTGACCAACGACTTCTTATACAAGATCCCATCGGCTTCAAAATATCTGCTGAGGTATCGAGCAACTCTTTCCACCTCTTGTTTGTCTCATGCAGGCACTTCCCCTGCAAGAGTTCACGAATCGACTTCCTCCAGTCATCCTTTTCGTCGACTTCCATCGATTCTCCCAAAACACTCCCTTCTAAATGCATGGTAGTAATGCAATTTCCCACCTTTCCGTCATTTGAACTTGCTATTCTTGCCAGCCAGTCGGCTTGCTTGCTATTCTTGCCAGCCAGTCGGCTCGCTTGCCACCCATTCCTTCCAAGCTGCCCGTCCGTACTCTGACACACAGTGCGCATGTCAGAGGTGGTGCAGGGCGTTGGGAGCTGTTAGAGGTGGTTGTTGCTATCAACCAATAAGTTCTCGACACGTGTCCTCCTGCACATGGGATGAATATTATTTTGAAATTCCGTTAAAGGCTCTCACACGCGCCTGTGACTAGGCCGATCAGTGTAGTGTTAAGTCCTCGAAGTGGTCGACCTGTTGAGGTCGACTAAATTGCTCGATCATTTATCTGGTCGAGTCATGGACTGGTCGACTGTTTGACTGCTCGATCTTCCTGCCACTTGGTTCGGTTCCCTCATGGTACATCCTCTTTGACCGGTTTAGCAGACCGGTTTAGCCTGGTATGTACAATATCCTATATCACGGGGTATCTGTATTAAGTCGAATTTCTCCAACCCTTGCACGAGGCTTTGGATTTCCTCGACATATTTCATCATTCGCTCTTCTTTGATTTCGCAAGTTCCCATCACTTGCCCGACTACAAGTTGCGAGTCGGAATGTGCCATTATCTCAGTGGCTCCTCCACCTATTGCGAGTTGAATCCCTTTAATGAGTGTCTCGTATTCGACTTTGTTGTTCGAGGCTTTGTACCCCATTCTGATGGAGAAATCCAGATGCTCGCCCTCGGGGGATATGAGGGAGATTCCTAAACCAAATCCTTTGGCCGCTGAGGATCCGTCGACATGCATACTCCACTTCTTTTCCTTATTCTTGGTACACTCTTGGATGAAATCTGCCAAGACTTGAGCTTTTATGGCTCGTCTGGGTTCATATCTGATAGAATATTCGCTTAACTCAATTGCCCACTTCACAAATCGACCTGAGACCGTAGGTCAGCCCAGTGTTTCTCCAAGTTGGAAGTTTGTTCTCACTAGTACGGTATGATTCAGAAAATACAGCCTCAACTTCCTCGCCGTTATCACCAGAGTTAGGGCAGCCTTCTCGACATCTGAATATCTCGTCTCGGCTCCTTGAAGTACTCGACTGGTGTAATATATCGGTTGTTGGGAACCTCCTTCCTCTCGCGGCAACACAGAACTTAGAGAAACCATCCCCACCGAGATGTACAACACCAACTCATCACCAGGCTCGGGTTTGGTCAACAAGGGTAACTCGCTCAAGAATTCTTTTAGTTTTTCAAACGCCAGCTGCGCCTTATCACTCCATAGAAAAGTCGTCTTCTTCTTGAGCAACTTGAAAACGGGAAAACTTTTCTCGGATACTCGAGCAATGAACCTGCTCAGACCCTCAATCCTTAATGTCAAGATTGTACTTCTCTTATTTTTTGCGTGGGCCATGTCGAGTATGGTTTTTTACCTTGTCTGCGTTTACCTCGATCCCTTGTTCTGTGACGAAGTATCCCAAAAATCGTCCTACCTTTACTCCAAAGGCACATTTGTTTGGATTCAACTTCATCCCAAACGTTCTAAGGGTTCTGAATGTTTCCCTTAAATCATCTGGACGTGAAGTTGCAAATTTGCTTTTTACGAGAATGTCTTCGACATACACTTTTATATTCTGCCCAATCTGAGGTTTGATCATACGATCCACTAACCACTGGTAAGTCGCTCCAGCATTCTTGAGCCCAAAAGGCATGACGACGTAACAGTATGTCTATTTGCTCGTCACGAAACTCACTTTACCCTGATCCTCAGGGGCTAAGGGGATTTGATGGTACCCTTGCGATGCGTCCATCATGCTCAGCAGCTCGCAGCTCGAGGTGGAGTCAACTAACTGGTCGATTCTTGGTAAAGGATAATGATCCTTTGGGCATGCCATGTTTAAGTCGCGAAAGTCGATGCACATTCACCATTTATTCAGTGCCTTCCTCACCATTACTGTGTTGGATATCCACTCAGGGAACAGGATTTCCTTGATGTGTCATGCTCGTAGCAACTTGTCCACCTCGATCTCAATGGCTTTGTCGATTTCTGCACCATAGTGTCTGAGTCATTGCTTCACGGGCCTTCTGAGGGGGTCGACATTGAGCTTGTGCTCCATGGTCTAAGGGCCGATTTCCGTCAGCTCTTCGGGGGTGAATGAAAATATATCCCTGAATTCCCTCAGTAACGCTACGAGTTGATCTCGCAACTCATCCTCCAGATCTTTCCCAACCTTAGTGGTCTGGTCTTCCATTTCTCCGATTTGTATTTCCATCAACTTGCTATGCGGCTCGAGGTCGCTTCCCCTCGGCCTTTTCTCACTCGACATTGGTTTCTTCTCTTCTTTGATCTCGGCTCGCTGGTTGGTTTTTACTGCTATCTGGTAGCAGGTTCTTGACAGTTTTTTATCTCGTCGAGCCTCCCCCACTCGATCTCCGACAGGGAACTTTAGTTTCATATGGTTATTTGACACGACGGCTTGGAAAGCGTTGAGCGCTAGCCTCCCTAAAATAACAGTATAAGTTGACCCGACATCAACTACTACAAATCTCACCATCTTGACTCTCCTCAGGTCGCCTTCTCCTAGGACGACTGCGAGCATGGTTTCTCCTAGGGGTGCGACTTCCGAACCATTAAATCCAAAAAGCAACGTATGCAGGGGTGAGTTCGATATTAAGCTCCATTCTCTTGAGGCAATCATGAAAAATCATGTTAACTGAACTTCCTGTGCCGAAGAAAACTCTCTGCACCTCATAGCCCGACACTTCGGCAGTTATCATCAGGGCGTCATTGTGAGGTCTCTCGACCTCTTTCATGTCTGCTGGCCCAAAGTTCATCACTGGACCATTTTCGTCGACTTGTTGTACCTCGACTTTAGCATGTCGCCCTCGAGCATACGCCTTCCTTGCCCGATTTGAATCTCCATCAGTCAATCCTCTAAATATCATGTGAATTATTCCCCTCTTCTGTGGGAGTTCCTCCTTCTCAGGCGATCTCGCCCTCTTGCAAGGACTTTTTGCTTCGTTCCCTCCCCCTACTCGACCACTCACGATCTTTGTATATGAATTCTTTCAGATGTCATCTTTTATCAACCTCTCAATCTCATCTTTAAGGTGTCTGCAATCGTCCGTGTTATGCCCGTAGTCTTTGTGGAATCGACAATACAAGTTACTCTTGGGCCTAGTGGGTCCATCCTTCCTCGTCCTGGCACATCTGACGATATTATAATGAATTTCCTTCTCCATCACCTCCAATATTCTCGCTTGAGGGGCCGACAAGGGGGTATAGTGAGTCGGCCTCCATCCCCTAGATTGTCCCTCTCTCTCGACTTTCGGGGATCCTCTTCTTTCTGTAGACGGGTTTGCTTTTTTGTCTTTCTTCTCGTCTCGGGGTTCAGTTTTTGCCTTTGCTGCTTGTAAGAAGTCGGCTTCTGCTTCCTCGATATTCATATACTTTGTGCATTTCCCTAAGACTTCATAAAATGTCCTACCAGGTCGCTTCGCCAAAGAATTTCTACACAACCCTGGTAGCAGTCCTCTGGTCAATCCTCCTGACTTGATTTCTTCCGTGGCCGAGGGCACGTCGACGCAAGCCCGGGTGTACCTCGCCACATAATCTCGCAGTGATTCCCCTTCTTTCTGCTGCATACCTATCAGAGTAAGGTATGACTTCTCCTGAGCTTTGACACTTGCGAATTAGTTGAGGAAACTCGAGCTAAATTCGTCAAAGTCTTTGATAGCTCCTGGGGGTAACTAGTGGAACCAATCCTGCGCAGGCCCTCGCAATGTCGTCAGGAAGGCTCGACACTGGACGGGATCATTATAGCGATGCAGCACTGCCATATTCTCGAAACATCTCAAGTAACGAGATGGGTCAGCCGACCCATCATACCATATGTTGAGCTCTCGAAAACCCTGTGGCAAGTCGACATCTAGGATGTGTTGCGAGAATGGATGTCCTCTCGAGCTTCCAGTCCTCTGCCCCTCGACTCGAGCCTGTAAATCCCGAACTTGAGCTAACAACTGCTCCAGTGTCTGATTCCTCGCCTGGGCGTTAATGGTTCTGACAGAGGATTCTTCCTCATCCGCCCTTATGTTCTGCCTTTCGTTGGACTGGGCGTGTTGTTCACTCTCAGGAGGTTGTTGTTCGATTCGCGGTTGCTCAACCCTAGGTTGCTCGACTTGTGCTTCTTTGAGTTGGGTCGCCACCGCCTCCGCGATCATCTTTTGCATCTCGCTCCTCGTCATCGTCAATGTCTGTTCCTCGACTTGAGGCGTTGGCCTCGCCCCCTGATTCGTCACTTTCCCCCGCTTATCTCCCCAGACTCAAGGATGTTTCTGTCGGTTTTCGCCAGTCGACACCCGCGTTTGTGCCCATCGGATTGCTAGGTCCTCCTTGTGTCAACACTGTGATCTTCACCCCAGGTGAGGTAATGGGCATTTCTTCCTTCGTACGCAATCCCGACGGCGCGTGACCCACAAACGGTGGGAAGCCGAGCACCTGAAGTTGTGGTCTAGGGCTGGGAATCGGCTGAGGGCGTTTGTCTGCCCACGCCCCTCTGAAATCTTCATTCAAGTTCCTCTGCAATCCCTCTTTCTCCGCCATGTCAAACAGATCAGAACTAGGTGCAAAGCTCTTACTTCCTTCACGAACTCCCAACAGACGGCGCGAATTTGATAGTTCTTCTCGCAGATCTAGAGTGAACCGGTGGTAAAGAGCTCCGCTCTGTTCGAACTGCCTTCAAATCGTCTTCAAGTCGCTGTGAACACCTGCAAGAACTCAACACCGGAAGTGTCTCCGGCGAAGAGCCTCCAACGCTCAAGTCAGTATGGGAATGGTGAAGAGAGCTCTGCTCAATAGGAGCAGCAGCTGGGAAAAATGAGTAGAGAATAAAAGTTAGGGTTTGAGATTACCTCAACCCCCTTTATATAGGAGTAGAACACTTACTTGAAGTACCCAAAATACCCTGGCCCACTTACATGAAATGTCTAGAATACCCTGGTCGGTTCGCCTTCTATGCGTCTCTTGGTCAGCATCCAGATTCCTTCTTATCACATACATATTCACTTCTGTTCAATCCTTTCCTCGTGATACATCGAAGTACGTACAAGTCGTCGGGGCTCTGAATACCTCGAGACAATATTGTTGACTTCGAGCATCGTTGAGTCGACTTGGATCGCTTACAAGCATTTGGAGACTACGCTCTATCTACTCGTCTTTTCGAGGGGAATCGACTGTGGAAGTTGACTTGGGTGCAATCGTCCTGGAGCTGTTATCGTTCTAAAGGCAATTCTTGGGTAGTTTATGGGAGAGGTCGACTCAGAGATTTCGACTTAATGAGATCGCTATGCAAGTTCATCGACCGGTCGGCTAGATGACACGGGCCGGTATAAGATAGTAAGGCTAAATCAAGATCCATCAGCCTACATAAACAATTTAAACAAAATAACTAGTAAACAAATTTTTTAAATTCATTTATTTAATTTGTTATTATTAGATAATTACAATTTTTGTTGATAATATTTACACCAACTAATAAAAAATCATATTAATTATTATTATTCCATAAAATGCATTATTAATTACTAGTACAGTACCCGTGCGATGCACGGGATTTTAATATCTCCGTCCCTTTTAAAAAACAAATTTAAGTTAAAATTCAAAGTACTTACTAAAGGAAAGACCATGTTATTAGTAAGTTAACAATTAATTTTTTATTTTGAAGATTATGTGTCATATCAATGTGACATAATGCTTACCAAAATTAATGGAATTTGTTACAATTTAATTTGGTAAGACTTTTTGGATTGATTGAAAAATAATATTTTTATTTTGATATGTACATTTATCAAATCTCGAAATTTTTTCTGCAATATTTAACTCTAAATAATTCGAAAAAAATATGTGAAATTTGTTACCAAAATAAATCTCAAAGATTATATAGAATATATTATGTGTAAATAACTATGAAGTGTGTTACCAAAAAACCGCTATTTTAAAAGATTTGTTATCAAATCCGATATTTGTTATCAAAATCAGATCAAATTTGTTACCAATATTCGAGACTTGTTATCATAATTCAATCAAATTTGTTACCAAAATCTGATTATATTAGTTGACATGTGAGGCCTACTGATAATGCTTATATTAGTAAGTCAACAATTAATTTTTTTATTTTGAAGATTATGTGTCACATCAATATGACATAATGTTTACTAAAATTAATAGAGTTTGTTACACTTTAATTTGTTAAGGCTTTTCGGATTAATTGAAATATAATATTTTTATTTTGATATGTGTTGTTTATCAAATGTCGAGATTTTTTCTGCAATATTTAACTCCTAACAATCCAAAAAAATTGTGAAATTTGTTACCAGAAGAAATTCCAATGATTATCGGCAATATATTGTTTGTAAATCATTATGAAGTGTGTTACCAAAAAACCGATATTTCAAAAGATTTGTTATGAAAATTCGAAATTTGTTATCACAATAAAATCAAATCTGTTAACAAAATTTGAGATTTTTTATCAAATTATGATTAAATTTGTTACCAAAATCCGAGATTTGCTATCTACCGATCAAATATGTTACTAAAATCCGATTAAATTGGTTGACATGTAGGGCCCATTGTTATTGCTTACATTAGTAAGTCAACAATAATTTTTTTAAGTCAAAGTTACTATTTTTTTT
>CACSLK010032525.1:12240894-12257261 GCA_902706635.1 Striga hermonthica | reverse complement strand
ATATATAAAACCTTTTTCACCCCAATACAAAGACACATTAAGTTTTTCACACCGCCCAATAAAAAGCTAAAAGTTTTTCACCCCAAAACGTGCGAAGGTTATGCGAAAACTGTCGCATATTAATTGCATAACTGTCCATATGCGAAGGTTATGCGAAAAACTGTTGCATAACTGTCGCATATCAATTGCATAATTGTCGCATATTCATCGCAGAATGTCTTCGCACTATAACTTTTTTTCGCCCCAGAAAGTGCGAATGGGATATGCGAATGTCTTCGCGCTTTTAACTTTCGCACAATGTCATCGCGCAATTGTCGCATATTCATCACACAATGGCTTTCGCATATACATTTGACCAATAATTAAGGGTAACATGGTCAATACACATATATTATGTGGGACCCACTCCCCATTTAAATATCATTTTCTCTTCCATTATCATCACCCTCTTCAACACTCCCTCTATAACCCATTCTGCCCACACAAATACACACACACACACACACACACACACGACGGCCGCCACCGAGAGACCCGCCGGAACCAGACCTTAGAAGTGCCTCACACATCAAACCGCCACTGCACTATGCTACTCCGACGCTGCCGCCTGACGCGGCCACCGTGTCGTTGAGCACCTCGACGGTGGAGTTCACGACCGCCTCTGTTGGCCAGACAGCCGCAGTCCGGTGCGGCCGTTATTCCGTCGAACGCCACGAGAGTACGACGTTCATGACAACAGTTCA
Organism: Striga hermonthica; assembly: GCA_902706635.1. Taxonomy (NCBI): domain Eukaryota; kingdom Viridiplantae; phylum Streptophyta; class Magnoliopsida; order Lamiales; family Orobanchaceae; genus Striga; species Striga hermonthica. The sequence continues at coordinate 12,256,518 of CACSLK010032525.1, read as the reverse complement.
TCCCCGGCGACGGGAACTTATTTACAGTCTATGACGTCACGACGGCGGCGACTATGGGCTGACAGGAAGGTCGTGCAATGGAGTGGTCGACGGCGGGCGAGGCTTGACATTCACGACAACAGCTTCTTTCCGGTGGTTGTGACTTGTTTCCAGGTTGTGATGTCACGTCGGCGGCGGCTCTAGCCGAATAATATGGCCGGGCGATGGGCTGGCGGCGACGGCCATCCGGCTGCAGCAACTATGCGCGTGTATTGTACGTCTATGTGTGTGTGCGATTTTCAGACTTGTATGGTTTTTTTTTTTTGAGTGTTGGGGCTTTGTAATGAGAATTAGACAATTTGTAGGGGCTTTTGTGCAATTTCAAAAATTTTATTAGTTTGTATTTTAATAGTGGGACAATTTTTTAATTTGTCAAAAGTTCAATATATTGCACAATAACAATACACGATACGTACGATTTTGTGAATATACGAACACAATATAAAAATTGTTATATTTTTTACAAAATTACATAGTTATTAATCGGTCATATTATCGGTCGGTTTGGTTAATCGACCGCGAGGATGTCCAAAACAGAATAATAAAAAAATATTATTTGCATTATAAAAACATATTTAATGTGGATTTAATAATTTATATTAATTTTTTAATAAGAAATATAGTATTTTATATAAACAAATTATTATGTGCCATCTTGAATATATTAATGTGCTAATCTTCTAGCACGAAGGTGCACCGTGCTGGTCGGTATTGTATATATTGATTCGAACGAATTTTTATCTCAGATTAATTGAAATGGAACTTAAATATTTAGGATATTTGGTCGGTCAATTGAATTGTTCTAAATAATTGAAGTAATTTATTATTTATATTAAAAATATATTTAGTATGTTACTATTTTCACTTATTATTTTTATATTATTTTTTTATTAAATATATAATTTACAAAATATTGATCACGATGTGCATCTCGTTTTAAATTATTGTGCATCTCATTTAAAACTAATGTGCATCATTAGTATATATTTTTTCATGTGCAAACTCAAACTATCAATTAAAATAGTTAACTGGATTTACGTAATTAATTCAATTAATTTTTAAATGAATTAACATTATTTATTCTACGGGTTAACTGAATTAACTCAAATAACAAAAATGATTTAATAATTATAAGTTTATTTCATATAGTACTAGTCAAAATTTTAATATTTGGGAAAAAATATATATTTTTTACGGTAATGTTCATCCATGTATGTATTAACGTGCATTCGTTATACATTATTGTGCAATATAAATAACAATAATGTGTATCTCGTTTAATGACATTTTGTGCATTCGTTATGACACTATTGTGCAATATAAAATCTAATTGAAATAATCAAAATTTATTATTTATATTATAAAAATTTATTTATTATTATTTTATATTGATGTAATATTTATATTAATTTTATTTTTATTTACTATTTAATATATAAGTATATAAAATATATAGAAATAATATTATTTAATAACTTTCTATAATTTGAAAATATAAATTTTATTTGTATTTACTATTATATATATATGTATATGAAGTATATACAAATAATTGTTTTTAATAACTTTCAATAATTTCATATTTACCCAGGAGCAAAATTGAGATAATCAAATTTTGTGAAATTGCCAACAAGCCCTTGCACACTATATAATTCTCAAAAAAGTACCCCAACCCAAAACTTGTATCTCATTGCACGCACCACCACTGTGCCTTCATATTCTATGTCCGGCGACCACCGTATTCGCTGTTCGACCTGCAAGTCGGCGTAATGGCCTCTGTCCGGCCACATTTTGCGATTTTATTTTTTTCCAAAATCCGCCGAAGCTGGACATTCGAGCTTCAACGTCGACTTTTTCGGCGCCGCTATATCTGAAGGAGGTTTATACAGTACTTGGAGGTAGAGGATGATGTCGGAGACGAAGACGAATGGTGGAAAATCGGGATCAACCCAAACAAACATGCCACAAGCATCAGGTGACTGTTATAAATCAAAATAACACAGAGGCGAAACGTCATGTACATTCATGTTACCAAACCATATCATTTTCTATAATCGACTATTGAATATTTTTTTTCATAAAAGTGGATTAGATCCCTAAACCATCAAAAGTCAATGAAACACCTCAAATAAAATAAATCGTAAAACAAAATAACCTTTCCACAATTTGTTATAAGAAATGTACCTTCCACCGAGGACATTTCAAGAACCTTCGAGTCGGGTTTTCATTCGTCATTGATGTCAACACAATGCATTCCTCACCATGATCACATAGCCTGACCTCCAACGGACTATTGGAGGATTTGTAATATCGGTTGATTGAACTTGTGTGCGAAGAATTTGACATGGGGCTATGTGATATCGGTTGTTCCAAAACCACATAAACAGGAAAAACAAACAACAATCATAGGCCAAAACATCATGCATATTCTTGTCTTTTTATCCACAAATTTGAAGCCAAATACAACAAATTATTTAGGCCATAAACCATGAGTGTAAAAATCTGAAAATTCAAGAATGTACACCATATAAACTCAGCTATATGGATCACAAAGCAATCCAAATCACTGGCTTTGAAACTGCTGCCTTTAGCACATAATCTCAGCAACAAACATATGTGAACTAGGCTTAGCAAAATCACAACAAAAGTGGCCAACATACAACACAACATGCTTCTCTTTCATCTTTAATTTTATACATTTTTTCTCATAACACAGCATGCTCATAACACCGTAAAACACGGCAATTAACATGCTCAACACAAGGCCAAAACAAAATATTAACAAGTACTTTTATTTTATACATTTTTTTCTCATAAACCATCATGAACTTAGGCCCTATAAACTGAAATTAATGCTCTCAAATTCAAATAGTCGAAACAAGATAAACAACCAAACAATTTCATGAAAAAGACAAACATCGAAACAATTTAAAAGACGACATTCACTCCATTAAAATGAATTCTTCAATCAAGGTAATAAGAGCAACCACAATTCATTCATGTCAATGAATCGAATAACCCTCAAGAAAAAAGGCAAAACTGAATAATCAAGGCACTAATCTGAGCAACTACTCATAATTAGGGTTACAAAATCCCTCTTCCCTTTTAGAATCAAAACCGAGCTCGCAAGCACTCATAATTGGGGTTAGAAAATCACGCAAATTTTATAATATTGAAGGTAATTTTGCAGAATCGCATACCGGAAGTGTTGTGAAAAAAAAAAATAATAGTATTATGCCTAGAATGAAAGAACATGAATCTGACTGGATGCCGAAATGACGGAATGACGACGTCCTCGTCTGTGTAATGTCATGCTCCTAGAATGCCGTTGTCGTCGACGTCCACCGCGTCTGTTGTCGACTCCGTCGGGCGACTTCCGATTTGGGGATCCTGCAAAATGTCGAATGAGGTGAATGAAGAGGGCAGATGACGACGACTCGTGTATAAGGGTACTTATGTCAAATTTTGATCTATCATTTAATTTAGTCCCACAAAGTAAATGTTTGATTTGTTATCAGAAAATTAGAACCCATGAAGTAAATAAGGGCAATTGCTGACGTGTAAAGCGGGGTGGGCTAAATTGCTCATATTGCAAAGTAAACGACGCCTAATAGAATAAGGTCAACATAAAGAAGAAAAATATATAATTTTATAATAAAAATTTATACATTGATTATTTTTTCATGATCGTATTCATAAAAATAGTGAATCGCTATTTACCGCCCCCTATTACTAGTTACCGCCCCCCTTTTACGAAAAAACCTTTCAACCTAAATCTCTCTACTCTCTATCTCTCAAAAACTAAAACTTCAATGAGCTATTCGAGCTTCAAAAAAATCTGAAAAAATATAAAAAAAAAATCCTACGGCATCGGCAAAGCATTGTTCTCTAACAAAGTTTTTTTTACAATTTATATGTATTTTTTTTTTAAAAAAAATCTGTTGCCGCGTCTGGTCGGCGCATCCGAACGGGGATCGGGCCGTACGGTCGGTGATCCCGTAAAGCCCGCGGGCGACCGGTCGCCCGTTTTGGCGTTCGGCCTGACCCCGTCGAACGCTGCACTACCCGTCCGTTTATGGGGGCCGGACGGACACGAAAAAACCGCCCCCCCCNNGGTCACAAACCGGCCGGACAAAATTTAATTTTTTTTGTTTTTATTGTATTTTATAATATAGTAATAAATAAATAATGAACATAATTATATTAATAAAATTATAATAAAAAAAATAAAAAATAAATATTGTTAAATAAAAATAAAATATAATTAATATAATTATATTAGTAATAAAAAAATAATATAATTATATTATTACATAAAAATTAATATAATTATATTATATTAATTAATATTATATTAGTAATAAATAAAAAAAATAAATAATTTATTTGATTAAAAATTAATGAATTATCATAATAATAATAAATTACTAAATATTGTCAAATAAATATTACTTTAATAATAATAATTATAATCTAAAAGAAAAAATATTATATTAATAAAGAAAAAATTATAAAAGTAATTAATAATAAAATATTAGTTATAATAATTATAAAAAATTAGTGAATATTAAAAAATTAGTTAATTACTATTATAATAGTTATTACAATATTTATTAAATTTGAAATTGATTAATAGTTATTAATATTAACTTAAGATGTTATTATAATTAAATTAATCAATTCTTATTAAAATTTGACTTGAAAAAATTAATTTCAAAAAAAAAATTTACAATTTTTTTTTGTAAAAAAAAAAATTTATTTTAAATGAGTGATTTAGGGTGTTACTAGACCTAAACAATCTGCTAGGGACGATGACGAGTTCGATGAGTATATTTACGCTTCTGGATCTCGACACACAAAAAGTCGGAATCTAAATGCGTCCGTTCGTCGGGATAGACAGATTATCATCGAAGAGGCTCGGAGGGTACAGACTGGCCAGGCAGACAGTTCGACGCACCACCACTACCGGTTGGTCAGCAGGGATATGGTGCCCCACCACTACCAGTTGATCAGAGGGGATATGGTGCACCACCAGTACCGGTTGATCAGCAGGGATATGGTGCCCCACCACTTTACGATTACAGTCAGCATAGATATGGTTTTGCTGGCCAGCCAGGCAGTTCGAAACCCTCTCTACTAGCACCGGACGGTCAACAGGGATATTATGTTGATGAGTCGGTAGCCCAGATGGAGCAGGATTATGACGAGTCGACATCTTCATATGATGAGGACGAGGACGATATTCCTGCACAGGCTACGGTTCCTGCACAGCATGCGGGTCCTTCACGGCCTATTCGACCTGCTCCTCCACGACAGGATGGAGGGCGTTTTGCTAGCACTGGATACTCAGATAAATAATTTACGTATTTATTGTTGTTTGACATTAAATATCTTGGTTTAATTATAACAATTTATCGGTATTGTTATGACATCATGTTCTATTCTAATGCAGGTACTAGAAAATGATCTAGGACTGATCGTGAGGCAGACTGGATCGTTAGAGGTCCAGTGGCCGGTGGGCCCTAGGATGGCATTGTGATCCCTAGCTTTCTAGGGCACGTAGCCTCCCGATTGTGGAATGGAGAGAGCCGAGGCTTACTGAAATGCCAAGAGAGTGCAAGCGTTTGGTAATCTAATAGATTGGCGAGGTGATATGTCTTCCGAGGCGCTTGATCTGATCAAGGATACCAGACTGTCACATCTGGCAGACTCCATGCACGCCCACTTGGACACTCTACCACTTACTGCATTTGTGGAGTGATGGCAGCCGTATACTAACTCGTTTCACCTGCCTTTTGGTGAAATGAGCATTATGCTACACGATGTCCGGGACATTTTGGACATTCTTGTTGAGGGGGCCGTGGTCGTTGAGGAGCCGGATACAGGGGCCTGCCAGGCTTATTGCATGGATATACTTTTGGTCAGGAAGCCTGACCTCGTTGCGTCGTTTTGGCAGCGTGGTTCTGTGGGAGAAGGCTCCATTGTGGAGAAATTAAGGGGTAAAGGCCAGTTGGCGTTGGATGAGGCTGGTGCCTTTATTTGGGTGCTGCTGTCTACCACCTTGTTCGGCAACAATAGTGGTAGTAGAGTGAATCCGAAGCTCCTAATTGAGGTGCTTGACGGCCTGGATTCCATTGGGGGTTACTTATGGGGATCGGCTACGCTGACATACTTGTACCGTCAGTTAGGTATTGCCAACAGAGGGGACTCCAAAAAACTTTTCGGCTGCTTGACTCTCCCGCAGTCTTGGATTTACGAGTATTTCCCCGATTTCCGACCCCAGGGGAGACGTCTACCACTCGGTCCTAACGACTCCGCACGATCTCAGATGTGGAGCCCACCGGCGGGTTAGAGGAAGGACGAGCGTCTCGCAGCCATCTGTCGGAGACTTGACAGACTCATTGCCTCCGATGTACGTTAAGTTATTTTATTTAAATTTAGTTACTCGTTATTTAAAATAATATAAAATATTTTTATAAATGCTTTTATGCAATTGTGAACAGGTGCAATGGTTGTTATACGACAGCTCTAGCCCACACGAGATAGGGTCGAGGACTCTTTATTTCGGGTTTATTCGGTATCGCGATATCGTCGAGCCATACTTTCCTGCGCGGTTTCTGCGGCAGTTGGGGTAGGTCCAGACTGTCCCTCTCCCTACGTTCACGACAATCGAATCCAACCGTCCTTGGGAGTCGAGGCTCTACAAGGTTGAGCATTCTGATGTCACTGCAGTATCTATGTGGAACCAGTTCCCGGTATCGCATACCGTCAACCCAAGTATGTATAAGGTCAGCACATATGATCGAACAAAGGCGGCTGCGGAGTACATGTTCTGATACCGTCAGGTTTTCTATCCTATTTGTTTGCCAAAATATGCCCGGTTAGTCCAAGCTTTCGCAAACTTTTCCTTGTGGACTAACCATGTCTGCTCGACATATTGTAACGCTTGTGGGGCATTCTGGTATTTTGCACGCAATTGAGCTACGGCAGTGTCGTACTCATCAACCGTATTGGCATCGACAATCGCCTTCCACCTACCGCGCAAGAAACTCTGAGCTAATTTTTTATTTTTTCCAAGCACCATGTAGACTCTGTCTTCCACATCCTTGTTGATGTGCCATGTAGACTCTGTCTTCTACATCCTAATAGGAGTCATTAAGCCCAACACTCTGTTAGTGACAACCGTATTAGGATGTACCTGAGCAGCGGCAGATACAAAAATATTAATGAGACAGAACAAAAATTGCTGAAATATTTTTACTATATTGCACAAAATACTTTTATTACTAATTAAATAAATATTTTATCCTTACCTTAGAGCCTATCAGAAGTCTCAGTTTATGGAGAACCCAATCATAACTGATCCATTTTTCGTCTTTCATGAGTGCGTACGCAATCATGAAGTTATTATTGCACGGAGTCATGCCAATCATCTCGACCAACGGTATCTTGTACCTATGCAAATGAGATCAAAAGACAAAAAATATAATCACATAAAATTTAATCGAACATATTAATTTAAATTCATACTAATAACGTATTCATAAATTAACACACCTGTTGGTTTTGTAGGTGTAATCTATGCCGACATACAAGTAATATGTCCGGAATAGTCTGACTGAATCAGGATGGGCCATGAATATGTGTGTCAACGCATTTGTGTCCGGATCGACATATGTATAAACTATATAGTTGCTGCTCCTAGCCAAATGTTGAAGTTGGGTAGTAACGTCTCTACCCTCGAAACTTTCCTTGCGTAGTCTGTCTCTATAGTTATATACATGTTGCACAGTAGCGTGATCGCGGATTTTTTTCTTGGACAGCGGCCAAAATATTTGCTGGTCTCGCCTGAGCCGCAGTCATATCACGAATAATATTTTTTGATGACTGGCTGATACCGCTAAACTGTCGATGGCCCTCGAGATACACAGCAAATGAATGATTGTGGAAGCCCTTCTCTTTGTTTTGACACGTGTGGATCATCCATAATGTCGTTCCGGGCACCCGCTTTACTCTTATCTCAAAAGGGCACTGGCACTTGTTGGTTTTTGTACGTCTAGAAGCAACATCTACGTTTTTGCCTCTATAACGTTCGCCTCGTTTGCATTTCAAGATCTTCAACCTACCTCCTTTTGTGTGTTTCGAAATAATCAAATCGAAACCTGCCAGAAGTGCCGTACTTTTTGCATCATTAATCGCCTCATCACTAATAAAGAATGTAGTTGTATCGAAAGCGAAACTCTAATCAATACCATCTCCTTCAAAATCTTCTAATGAGTGCAATATATTACAATATTATAATTTCAAAACATGTTAAATTATAATCTATAACATAATAATTTATAACTCCTAACACGATAATATCTAACGTCCAACTTATAACATAATAATTTCTAACTCCTAACACGATAATATCTAACGTCCAATTTATAACATAATTAGTTCGATTGTGCAACATAATAATTTCTATTTCCTAACGTGATAATATCTAACGTCCAATTTATAACATAATTATATCGAATCTATAACATAATAATTTCTAACTCCTAACGCGATAACATCTAACTTTCAATTTATAACATAATTATTTCGATTGTACAACATAATAATTTCTATTTCCTGAGGCGATAATATCTAACGTCCAATCTATATCTATTTATATATATAAAAAAGTTTGATTATTTTTTAAATAGTAACTATTTCCCGCGAAAAATATTGTTTACTAAATCTGGAAAATTATTTAAATATTTTATGGTATGTTTTAAAGGTACAATTTAGGTAATTGAGATTGATGTATTATGGTAATACTAATCACATAAATAAGTCTCTAATATCTCAAGATACACATTTCCTAAAATATTAACTTTAAGAATAAAGTGTATCATTTGATTTGTGTAATCATATATTTAAAGAAAACTTATAAATATCCACAATTAAAAATAAATTAAATGTTAAGCTATTTAACTTATGTAATTCAAATTATTTATTCTATATTATGTAATCTTTAGTTAAAAAAATTATGAATTAAATTTATGTTATAGTTTTTTATTCTAAATTGTTTATATATTATAACTTTTTACACAATAAAAAATACAACTGGAGTGAATTCTATATGGGAAAATGTTACAAATTGTAAGTATAACTAGGCTACTACATCATCAAATTATTTATTCCATATATATAAGTATAACTATATGGGCAAATGTTAATAAATAATTGTTAATTATAACTAGATTGTAATTTCTCCTTAGTGACTTTTTTTTCTAAATTTTAGGCTTTTTTCATCCTATAGTTATACTTAACATTTGCATAAGATTATAAAAAAAATATTTTTCGGTATATTTATATAAAAAAATATATCTAAATTTGTCTTATAGAATTAATAAATTTAATATATATAAGTTTAATATTTTTAAGTACTTTTTTGAATTAATTAATCTTATAGTTTTTTTCTAAATTGTTTATTTATAAAGACTTTTTACACAATAAAAATGCAACTGATGTGATTTCTATATAGGCAAATATTATAAAATGTTAAGTATAACTAGGATACTACATGAGCGAATTATTTTCATATATATAAGTATAACTATATAGGCAAATATTAATAAATAATTGTTAAGTACAACTAGATTATGATTTCTCATTAGTGACTTTTTTTCTAAATTGCAGACTTTTTTCATTCTATAATTATACTTAACATTTGCATATTTTTTTTCTTAAGACTATAAAAGATATTTTTGGTTATATGTATATATATATTTTTATTAAGATAATTTATAATTCCATTTGTTTGTATCTTTTTTAATTTGGACTGATAAATAAATTTAATTTTTATTTATATAGATAGTTGGAATTAATTTTAAATTTCTCTATGTGATATGGATGTAAAATAAAAAATCGTCAAAAAATAATTAATTTGATAAATCATATCCAAAAAATGGGCTACATAGAAGAAAGTTATTGTCATTTAAAGTATGATTATAATAAATGAAATAAACAAGAATAAATAATATGAATTCCTATGGTGAGATTTGATTTTGAGAAAGAGAAAAATGACAAATATAAATGCATAATTACCAAAATTGTAAATAATTATTTATGTGAAGTACCAAATATATATTCAAATCAATATTATTTATACAAACCGAATTACAAAGCACATCATTTTAATATGCCAGCATCCGAAGCGTGCGAACTTGCCACTTAGACTCAACACGTTCTGAAATTATATATAGAGGGGATAATAGAAATTAAATATTCTTAATTTCTATATATTATTAACAAAATCTATCCAAATATAATTGCAATTTTAAAGTGAACAACAAAATTATTGTAAATAATAAAAATATTCCATATTAGGCAATGGTTAATATAAATTATAATTCTATTTCTATATAAATGATTAAGATAGATAAAATATAATTTTATGTTTTCTATTTGTCATTTGATAATCGGAATTGTACATGACTATATATAATATCTCAGTTTTACATGAATTTTGAAATATAACGTTCACTTTACAACTCATTCAATCATAAAATTTAGACATCTTAAATTTAATTTAGTATCCAAGAGAAAAAAAATATTAAATTGTCACTTATTTTGATATGAATATGATGTAATTATTACATGTTATGTGCACCGTACGAGTTGTGTACTAATTTTAATAGACATGTTTTATGTAATTTTGCACAAATTAACTTTCATATAACATTTGAAATAAATTAATATAGGGAGGAGGAGAACATTACATATTGATTTCATATTTTAATTTATTATTATTTAATATATATTTTTTAATTTATAAGTATCAATGAATATCTCTTACCCGTGCATCACACGGGATTCGTACTAGTTTATAGATAAACAAGTCTAAATAATTTCTAACTCCTAACACGAATATCTAACGTCCAATTTTTAACATAATTATTTCGTTTATAACATAATAATTTCTAACTCCTAACCCGATAATATCTAACGTTCAATTTATAACATAATTATTTCGATTGTACAACATAATAATTTCTATTTTCTAACGCGATAATATCTAACGTCCAATTTATAGATAAACAAGTCCAAATAATTTCTAACTCCTAATACGATAATATCTAACGTCCAATTTATAACATAATTATTTCGAATCTATAACATAATAATTTCTAATTTCTAACGCGATAATATCTAACGTTCAATTTATAGATAAATAAATCTAATTAATTTCTAACTCCTAACTAGATAATATCTAACGTTCCATTATAACATAATTATTTCGGATCTATAACATAATAATTTGTAATTCCTGAAGCGATAATATCTAACGTCCAATTTATAACATAATTATTTCGAGTTTATAACATAATAATTTCTAATTCCTAAAATAATTTCTATAACAAAATAAATTTTAATACTATAATTTTAAATAAAATAAGAATAACAAATTAAAAAATAATAAGATAGTGGTGTCCGGCCGGTCGGACCGGACGGACCGGGTTCTGTCCGGTCGTCGCCGCCGGACACCAAGAGGGCCATACGGCCTGTCTGTCCGGACATGGACCGGGCCGTACGGCCGGTCTGTCTGGACATGGACCGGTCCGTACGACCCAGTTTATCGCAGGTACACGGTAATGTTCGGCCGAACTGGTCGGACGCTATTAAGGCCGTCCGGTTTGGTCGGTTGGACACGGTCGGTCACGTCCGGTTTCGCCGGCCGGACAGAACAAAAAAAAATACCTCTGATGAAGAAGATATTTTGATGGAGAGAAAAAATAAGGAGGGCAAAATCGTCCAAAGGAGGCGGTGACTAGTAATAGGGGCGATAAATAGTAATACCCTAAAAATAAAAATAAAAATTTATTGTAGTCCAACGATAAAATAGCCAATGATTGATTTAAGAAGAGAGAACAAGAAGGCGTGTTATTTTTACGTATGACAGGGTCAACCAAGTTTACTCGGTTGGTCCACGTTGTACAAACACAACACAACACAACACAACACAACACAACGGTCAGAATAGGCTGGAGTTGTTTTCAAAATTTGAAAAATCAAAATTTTGAAGGATGCATGTGCCAAAAGTGGGTCGATAATTTTGGAAGGGTGTTGTTATTTGTCGCCCCAAATTACTACTTGTCGCCCGAAAATAATAATAGAAAATTGTAAATATACAAAAATATCCCTTTGGTAAAAAAAAAGTTAATGGAAAAAAATGCATTCAAACGTCCAGAAGCTAAGCTTGTAAACCAAAGAAACGTCCAGAAAATAATCTTCTAAGCCAAACAAACGTCCAGAAAAGAAGCCCGACAGTGAAGACAAACGTCCAAGGGCTAAGCTTGGATGCCAAAGAAACGTCTACATATGAAGCCCTACTCTGAAGAGATACGTCTAAATAAGAAGGGGCTACACATTTAAAACTTTTACATTGCAAGCTTATTATGCCGCTAAACGTCTAAATGGAAAGTTTGAGGCCATGTGAAACATCCAGAGGCTAAGCTTGTAAGAAAGACAAACGTCCAACATGGAAGCTCCCCTGTGTAGACAAACGTCCAGAAGCTAAGCTTGTAAGGTAGGAAAACGTCTACCATGTAAGCTTCACTGTGAAAACAAACGTCCAGAACCAAAGCTTGGAAGTCAAGTAAACATCTAACCGAAAAGCTTGAGGTCATGTGAAATGTCCAAGAGTTAAGCTTTATAGCATACCAAACGTTCTTCCTTGAAACTTGCCTATGAATGTAAACGTCCGGAAGCTATGCTTGGTAGCCAATGAAACGTCCAACATGGAAGCTCCACTATGAAAACAAACATTCTGGAACTAAGCGTGGAAGTAAAATAAACGTCCCAGCAGGAAGCTTAAGTCCCTATGGAACGCCTGATAGTTAAGCTGAGGACATAACACTCACATGGAGTGGGATCCACTTGATTTTTTATTTTTGGTGGATCTACTCAATGTGAGTGTTATGTACACCCCTATGTATAATATTATGTACCTATAGCATTTTTCTTAAATGTCTCAGATAAATTTCTACGAAAGCTTATTTCGTGAAGCTTTGTTTGTTGGCTGCTGAATTTTGTAGGCGGTGATTGTTTTGATTAGGGTTTTTTTTGTATGACTCAAACGAATGGGCCTGAATGGTGGGTTGGATATTGACATAAGTGTAGTGAGCTTGCCAAGGGCCGCGAAATTTACGTGATTATTTTAACTCATACTTATCATACTCCAATTTTATGGTATGGTAAAATTAGGTGTACAAAACACTCACATGGAGTGGGGTCTACTTGATTTTTTTTTTTGTAGATCCCACTGAATGCGAGTGTTATGTACACCACTATATACAATATTATATACCTGTAGCATTTCTCTTATAATATACACTTATTTTTAATATAATTTTAATAATAAAATCGTAATCATATTTAATAATGACAAAATATTTTTTTAATAGAATCATATTTAATCATATTTGAATAGAATCATAATTTTTTATTACTTTATTGATAATTCTCAAAGTTTTGAATGGATATCACTTAGGCCATTTGTTAAACAGAAAAGACACCGTTCTTTAGTGAATCAAAGTGGAGGTGTATATTTTTTAGCAAATCAAAGTAGATGTACTGTATGCACGTTCGTTTTTATATTTTATGGGTTTAGAGTACTAATTATGGCCATGGATCGAACCGGACCGGCCCGCCAATTCGAGCCGAACCGGCCCAGGATCGAGCTCGTAGTTTGACTAGGTCGGTTCTGGGCCTCATGTATTTTATATTGGACCAGGTCGGCCCTCGAATGGCCCACCATATTTCTTTTGGACCGTTGGCAGCCCAATAATCTGGGTCGTTGAATGCTTTTGACTATTGAAGATCGAACAATAAATTTATTTTATTTATTATTTTTAAATTCGATTCCACGGTCTGGGTCTAGGTTCAGTTTTGACCTACTAATAATAATAGAAACTACATTTATGTCCTAGTAAAAGTATTTTACTAACTTTTATCTAAATTATTATTTTTACATATCTCCTCCTTCATTTTCATTAAAAATTAACTAACCAATCTCTACATTATTCTTCATTAATCCACATGTCTAGTAATCCAACATCATCGGGGATACATGCAACTGAGGTAAATTATATTAATCCCTAATTTTTTTTTACATTGATTTTCACTCACAAAATAGATCTCTTGATTTTTGAGTGTTTGAGTTATTTTAGGAAGTAATGAGTTCTAAGAGAAACGTTTCTTTATCAACTAATAATAGTCTAAGTGAGACCAATTCACAACTATGAGACTTATTTGTAAACTATTAAAAATTACGATTCTATTAAAATATGATTTTATTAAAAAAATATTTTGTCATTATTAAATATGATTACGATGTTATTATTAAAATTATATTAAAAATAATGTATATTATAAAATAACAATTCTCTATATCCTTTTAAAGATTTGTTGCATGGGTTGATGTTATGTTGATTATTACAAGATATTTGGGAAAGTAGTCGGGCTGATATGTGGAAAAAAACAAATTATTGAGGAAACATTCACGTTGGACGTTTCTGGATACATTAAGCTTTCCTTAAAGAAGTTTGTTGTTGTCCTAAGCTTAACTATCAGAACGCTCCAGAATGTTTGTTTTCACATTGAAGATTCCATGTTGGACATTTACTTGGCTACCAAGCATAGCTTCTAGAAGTTTGCTCTCATATGCAAGCTTCAATCAAGAACGTTTGGTATGCTTTACTTGACACATAACCTCAAGCTTTTCAGTTAGATGTTTACTTGACTCTTAAGCTTTGCTTCTGGACGTTTGTTTTCACAGTGGAGCTTCAATGTTGGACGTTTACTTGACTTCCAAGCTTTGGTTCTAGACGTTTGTTTTCACAGAGGAGCTTCCATTATGGACGTTTGCCTACCTTACAAGCTTAGCTTCTGGACGTGTTTACATAATGGAGCTTCTATGTTGGACGATTGCATGCCTTACAAGCTTAGCTTTTGGACGTTTCACATGGCCTCAAGCTTTCCATTTAGACGTTTAACGACATAATAAACTTGCAATGTAAAGTTTTAAATGTGTTGCCCCTTCCCATTTAGACGTTTCTCTTCAGAGTCGGGCTTCGTATTTGGACGTTTGCTAGGCTTCCACGCTTAGCCGTTGGACGTTTGGTTTAACAGTCAGGCTTCTTTGTTGAAAGTTTCTTTGGCTGTCAAGCTTAGCTTCTAGACGTTTCTTCGGCTTCCAAGCTTAATTATTAGACGTTTGAATGCATTTTTTTTTAAGTAACTTTTTGTTACTACAAGGATATTTTTGTAAATTTATAATTTTTTATTATTATTTTCGGGCGACAAATAGCAGTCCTGTTTTGGAATCCACAGCTAAACAGTACCCCATTGCAGAACGTGCATCATTTATTGTCCCTACACGTGTCCATCATCAACGTCCCCCAACATCTCTCTCTTCATTGACAGCGAGAATTATTTTTTTTCCCTCTTTCCCTTTGATATATAAATCCAACATAAGCCCCCCATTATACATATTTAGACATGGCCACGGGCGGCCCGGCCCGTGGCCCGACCCGTGACCCGGTACCGGAC
>CACSLK010032525.1:12196751-12213506 GCA_902706635.1 Striga hermonthica | reverse complement strand
TTTTTTCCGAAACGATAGAGGAACTATTATAAATCAAAACGCACAACGTGCGAATAAAAGTACAAAGCTCCCAACGGGAGAATAAAATGGGAGGACAAGTCTAACGACTGCCTAGAATCCCGACACTAGCAACGCTAGAAACCAAAAAACACACGACAAACACTAAGAACTAAGAACTAGAAAAACTAAAAGGCTCCCAACAGGAGAACACCCTGTTTGAATTTGAATTATTTGAGATTATTTATTGGTTATTTATTATTGCTATTATTATTGCTTATTATTATTATTATTATTATTATTATTATTATTATTATTATTATTTTTTATTTTTGATTGAATGTCTAATTGTTTTAAATGCCTATTATTGTTATAAATATTATTGTGTGTATTATATAAATATATATGTGTTTCCGTTAATTTATTTTTTGTTTAGCGAACCGTTCAATAGAACCGAGCCCGAGTATTCGTAAGTCGAGCCGTTGAAGAATTTGATCCAATGGGGCTCCATTTGGTCGGCCCTTTGGTATTTAATATTGTTGGACCAATGTTTTGTATATTTTTTTTTTAGCCCAATAATCATACCTGACAAGCCCAAACACTTATTAGCACCTGCCATTATAGCGAAGAGATATTTTTCCTTATTCCTGCGACAGAGTCCATCTCCTTCAACGATTATAATTTTGTTGTTGCAATTTTTGGTGAAATCTTGTTGCACGCTCGCACGATCTCCCCAATTTTCTCCCTTATCTTTTTGGCTGAGAATACATATAGTCTCCATCCTCCATCTCGTTCAAAGCTCACCATCTATCTCTCTCTCTCTCTCGCCAGTCCTCAACAGTTTAAAAAAAATAAAAATTTATACCGCAACTGCAAATTCCGGCAGTCTGCAGCTCGATCGCCGGCGTTTCCTCGTCGTCATCCCATCGTTTTAGTCATCGATCGCCGTCCTCGCCGGAGATCCGCTGTCCATCGCGAACCTCGAACAACCTCAATTCACCGGCGAGACCTCTCTTTAGCGGCCCTATTCGTTGCCTGCGTCCACGCAGCGGAGCCGTTGTGCCATCGAGAACCAGCAGCTCTCCGTCCCCGCTTTTGAAAGTTTAGAGTTTTGAGTCCCGTCGAGACTCCGTTCGCCCCGTTGTCCGACCCGTTTTTCCGATTTCTCGTAAATTCCCGAAGACGGGTAATCTAATTCGAACCTTCTTGTTATAATTTCTGTGCTATCGTGTGGCTGGAATTATTCGCTGAATTGATTATTGTATATGTATATATATATTCGGTTCGTTTTTGTTCGACGTATTGCGTTTTGGATATTAGTCGTGTGAATTGGAACTCTCGTTTGCATATATCGAGTCTTATTTGTTGTAGCTAATCTCATTGCTACTGCGTGATGTTTCCCAGTGATTCGGAATGTCGTTTTTTATTGTTTCGAACCTTGTCGTTGTTGTTATGTTATTCGTTTGTTTCGAACTACGTATTGTCATTTCGACTTTCGACCCGGCTTTAAACGGTTTTCAAAACTTTGTAAAAGTGTTATTTTCGTAGATGTTTTATATTCTAGTCCCGGTTGCCGTTGGTAATGGCATCGTCGAATTCGGGTGCAATCTGCTGTGATCTCACAAGTTTCTGCAAATTCCCGAGCTCTGTTTCTCAAAGTTTCAGTAGCAGGTTTTGGTATTCATTTTCTAAAATTTGCAATTTAAGTCTCAAGTAGCCGTTGTAGTCCAGCGGGTTCTGTGCGCAGTTCCTGCGTGATATCTCGTGTTCGATCCTCGTCCTTGAGCATTTTTTTGGCCTATTTTCCCAACAGAGCGGGCTTCCCAGCCTGCGAGCCCGTATTTCCGCCCGCTAGCCCGCGCGGCCCAATTCCCAGCCCGCGTCCCCTCAGCAGATGAAGCCCGCGAAGCCCAATCCTCTGCCCGCATTTGGCCAGCCTAGTAGCAGGCCTGTTAGCGCATGGCCCAATCCGCGGCCCAAATGGTGTGCAACAGCGGCCCAGCAACACCTCTAACCCTTCCCAGCTCGGCCCAATCCACCTTTTAAGCCAATTTTTGTGTTCCGGAGTCCGTTTTTAATACCGATTTCAATTTTAAAAAAAAATATTTTTGAAATGATAAATTTTGGGTAAAATTATTCTAAGTCCCGAGACTCCAATTTTATTCTCCGAGTCTTATTTTTTCAAAAATGAGAGAGTTCCAAGTCCACGAAAAATCCGATTAAAACCCTTAAGTCTTAATTTTTATTAAGTATGGGTTTTATGTTAAATTCGAGTAGTGAGATAGACTATTGATATATTATCTTGCTTAAATGTAGGTGTTTGAGGAGTCGAGCCTCATCTTACGTACTTGCTCTTGTGTGCAATTTTCTACCGAAATTCCAGGTGGGTTTACTTATAAAATTGTCTATGCCATACGTGTTGTTTAATGTTTTGTTGGTATGATCAATGTATGCATGTGAACCATGTAGCCTACTGATGTGAGCTGTTACGGCCGTCGGTACGGTTGTCCCCGTCGAGTTACGGTACGGTTGCCCTTGCGAGGCAAGTCTCCTTAAGACCTAATGAAAGGTCGTGTCCGTTACAGTGGCACGCACTCCCGTCGTTAGGGTTTATGCATCCCCTTTCTGCGGCTAATGATAGATATGCACATGAGTGAGTTATTGTTGTGATTGTTAGGAGATGAGACATGATGATGATTGATTTATATTCATGCTGCGACCATACCATCTTTACATGTTATTATGTGCATAGTAGTGAGCACTATTTTATCATTTGTGCTCATTCCCACCTGCTCTTCACGGATGCAGGTTAAGCAGTGGTCGGGTGACGGGATGAAGGACGAGTGGTGGTTTATTATTTGTTTCATTTTGCTTCCGCTTTAATAATATGGTCGTTATGAACCTTTCTATGTTTTGGACATGTGAAAACTGTTTTCGAACTATGTTTTGATGTTTGAAAATATTTTGGAAAACCCTTTTGAAACCTTGAATAATCATGGTGTTTGATTTATGAAGTTTCAATTGTTCATATGGGATATTATGTTGAAGTGTGAATCAAGTTAATGAAAACCTTGTGAAAAATCGGGTTTATGAATCCCCGTGAGTCCAGATAAGACTTGGACTAAGTAAATTTTGTTGGTTAATGCCCTTGATTTCGAAAATGAATTTGAAAAATTTGTACTGATTTTGGAAAGTCCGGAATTTCTGAAAAATCAAAGTGGGGTGTTACAGTTTGGTATCAGAGCCAGTCTGCGTTTCTGTAGACTGCCACATATGTGATTATGTGTTTAGACCTTGTGTTATGACCACTCGTCTCCGTCACTCCGCGCTGCTTAAGGTATGTTTGATTTAAGTATTAATGAAAATACTTGGTATGTAAATGGAACACATGTGGTAATGAAACAACTTGTGGTGTAATTGTTATTTTGGGGCTTAGGACCTATCCACCTTGATTTAATCGAACTCTAGTGTTTATTGGCGAACTCTAGACTTCTATAAATATTGATTATTTTGTTTGTTTTTGTGCTAAACTTTGTTCGGCTTATTCAATGTAGAAGTATGAATACTCGCAACAACAACCGTAACCGTCAGGCATCCCCGACTCCTTCTCCGCCTCGTCAGCACCAGGCCCCTCTGGCCATGGACCTCACTCAGCTTATCGTCTAGTTTCAGAGGATGAATGCACCCACTTTTGCGGGGACTGAGAACCCCACAACGGTGCTGGAGTGGATCAAAGAGCTGGATAAGATCTTCACTGTGCTTCCCCTCCCTGACCGTCAGCGAGTGTCCCTAGCAGCTTATCAGATGAAGGAGGACGCCTCTGACTGGTGGATTGACCACTGGGCCCGGAGGCCAGAGGCGGAGCTTCATGCTCTCACTTGGGAGCAAATGAAAGTGATGGTGCGCAGCAAGTTCCTTCCCCAGAGCTTTTGGGATAGGATGGAGCATGAGTTCTACCACTTGCAGCAGGGCAGCTCCACAGTGGACGAGTATATCCGTACCTTCACCTGGATGTGTCTTTTCGCGGGCGACTCAGTGAATACCGATGCCAAGAAGGCCCGCAAGTTTCTTAAGGGGCTCAATCAGAGGATCCGTGAACTAGTGGGGAGTCACGGACTGATGTCTTTTGCCGACACTGTGAGTCGGGATCAGGAGGTGGAGAGTTGTCTCATCCCGATAGCTCCAGTCCCTTCATATTATCATGCCTACCAGCCTTCTCAGACCGTGGTTCAGCATGCTCAGCCCATCTCATCCGTGCCGCCCGGCTCTAGTTCGGGCTAGAGGAAGGCAAATTCCCACCAGGATAACCGGAAGGGTAAGCGAGGAGGTCCCGACCGGAACAATCATCCCTCTTCTGGCAACCGAACCTGCAAGAAATGTGGTAAGTACCATAGTGGCGAGTGCTTAGCCGACCAGCGAACCTGTTTCAACTGCAACCGTCCGGGCCATTATGCCAATGTCTGTCCGGAGCCCAAGAGACAGCAGCACTTCCCTCAGCAGCAGCAGCTTCCCCCACCGCCACCTCATCAGCAGCAGCAGCCCCCACCGTTCCAGCAGAGGGCTGGGGGTCAGGCCCGTGTCTACACCATCACCCATGATGAGGCCGCTCGCAATGCAGGTACTATGTCCGGAATGCTTTCGATATCCCATGTTCTTGTTTTTGCTTTATGTGATACCGGTGCTACCCATTCGTTTATCTCATCTCGTTGTTTGGAGGCCTTATCTATTAGCACCGTGCATGCTTGTGATACACTCGAGGTTAGTTTGGCTTCGGGAAAAATTATTATCTCTGATTCAGTGGTTCGCAATCTTCCTATCTGTATTGGTGGTCGAGTTCTGGAGGCCGACGTCTATGTAACTGATATGCGAGACGTTGACGTGATCTTGGGCATGGACTGGCTCACCCGTTACTGAGCCGACATCCGGTGTCAGGAGCGTGAAGTCACCCTCTATCCCGTTTCCGATCAGCCTGTTGTGTGCTTTGGGGTGAGTTCGAGGACTGTGCCTCGGGTCATCTCTTCTATCCAAGCTAGGAAGAGCCTTTCCAAGGGTAGCTGTCAAGGCTATCTTGTTTCCATGGTATCCGACGTTGTTGATGAGCGGGTGCCCGAGAGAGTATCTATTGTTTGCGAGTACCTCGACGTGTTTCCTGATGATTTTCCCAGAGGACCGCCCGACCGCCAGGTGGAGTTTACCATTGACCTAATTCTAGGAGCCGGTCCCGTTTCTAAGGCCCCTTATCGTATGGCGCCGAAGGAGCTTCAAGAGCTCAAGGCCCAGATCTAGGAGTTGCTCAAGCTCGGTTTCATTCGTCTGAGTGTCTCGCCGTGGGGTGCACCCGTCCTATTCGTGAAGAAGAAAGACGGATCTATGCGCATGTGCATTGACTATCGGGAGTTGAATGCCCTTACAGTCAAGAACAAGTACCCCCTTCCCCGTATTGAGGACCTTTTCGACCAGCTGAGAGGAGCCAGCGTCTTCTCAAAGATCGACTTGCGTTCTGGCTATCATCAGCTGAAGATCCGGGAGTCGGATATTTCCAAGACTACTTTCCGTACCCGCTATGGTCATTATGAGTTTGTAGTCATGCCGTTCGGACTCAGCAATGCCCCGGCCGTTTTCATGGACCTTATGAATAGGGTCTTTCATCCCTTCCTGGACCAGTTTGTTATTGTGTTCATCGACGACATTCTGGTCTATTCCCGAGATATCGATCAGCACAAGGAGCATCTGAGGATTGTGCTGGAGACTCTTCGCCGCGAGAAGTTGTATGCTAAGTTCTCGAAGTGCGAATTCTGGCTGAACCGTGTGGCATTCCTTGGCCACATTGTGACAGCTCGAGGCATCGAGGTGGATCCCAGCAAGATTGAGGCGGTGAGCAAGTGGGATACGCCGAGAAGTGCAGCAGATGTTCGTAGTTTCCTGGGGTTAGCAGGATACTACAGGAGGTTTATCGATGGCTTCTCGAAGATAGCCCAGCCACTGACTAACCTTACGAAGAAAGCCGTGAGGTTTGATTGGAGTCCTCAGTGCGAGGAGAGTTTCCAGGAGTTGAAGAGGAGACTCGCTACCGCGCCTGTCCTATCTATACTCGACCCTACTTTGGAGTTCACCATCTATAGTGACGCTTCGAAGATGGGTTTGGGTTGTGTTCTCATGCAGCAAGGGAAAGTCGTAGCCTACGCTTCGAGGCAGCTGAAGCCTCACGAGTAGAATTACCCCACTCATGATCTCGAGTTAGCTGCAGTTGTCCACGCCTTGAAGATTTGGCGGCACTACCTCTATGGAGGCAAGTGTGAGATCTTTACCGACCACAAGAGCCTAAAGTATATCTTCACCCAGAAGGAGCTGAACATGAGGCAGCGTAGATGGTTGGAGTTGGTCAAGGACTACGACTGCACCATTAGTTATCATCCTGGGAAAGCAAATGTGGTAGCCGACGCCCTTAGTCGGAGGAGTTATGGCCAGTTGTCTTGCCTATTCACCAGGCAGGATGTTCTTCTTCGGGAGTTCGAGCGATTACAGCTAGAGGCAGTGGAGTCAACTTCGACAGTCGGGGGCGTGTTAGCCTCTTTGGTTGTGGGACCGACTCTTCGAGAGAGGATAGTCGCCGAGCAGCCGAATGACCGTTTCTTATGCCGGATGAGAGAGTTATCAGAAGTCGGTAGAGTTGGTGGGTTCGCAGTCGCATCTGATGGAGCCTTGGTCTTCGAGGGTAGACTTTGTGTTCCGAGAGTATGGGAACTGCGGAGAGAGATTTTGAGGGAGGCCCATAGTGCCCCGTACACCATCCATCCTGGTAGCACGAAGATGTATCAGGACCTGAGGAAATCTTTCTGGTGGCGAGGCATGAAGAGGCAAGTAGCGAAGTTCGTGGATGGGTGCCTGGTGTGTCAGCAAGTGAAGGCTGAGCGCCAGAAACCGAGAGGGTTGTTGCAGCCCCTTGAGGTTCCCCTGTGGAAGTGGGAGTGCATCACCATGGATTTCTTAGTGGGACTGCCAAAGTCGAGGAGCGGGTATGATTCGGTTTGGGTGATAGTGGATCGCCTTACGAAGTCTGCCCATTTTCTGCCAGTCCGGACGACCATGAAGGCGAGTGATTACGCCGAACTGTTCGTCAAGGACATTGTTAAGCTTCATGGAGTGCCCGTGGAGATTGTTTCAGATCGAGATGCCAAGTTCACATCCCAGTTCTGGAGGATGTTGCACCGAGCCATGAGGACGAGGTTGGAGTTCAGTACAGCCTTTCACCCCCAGGCAGATGGTCAGTCGGAGCGTGTGATCCAGTACTTTGAGGATATATTGAGGGCTGTGGTCTTGGACCGAAGCCTGACTTGGGAGTATGCCCTACCGCTAGTCGAGCTGACCTACAACAACAGCTACCACTCTTCCATCAAGATGGTTCCGTATGAGGCTTTGTACGGACGTAAGGTTCGGACCCCTTTGTATTGGGATGAGGTTGGAGAGAGGAGGATTACAGGTCCGGATTTTGTCCAGAGTACTGCAGCGACCGTTGAGGAGATCCGGAAGACCATCAGGTCTGCCCAGGAGAGGCAGAAGGTCTATGCTGACCGGGAGAGACAGGAGCATGTTTATGCTGTGGGAGATCATGTCTTTCTGAAAGTTTCACCAATGCGAGGTGTGATTCGCTTCGGGAAGAAGGGGAAGCTTAAACCTCGCTATATTGGGCCGTTCGAGATCCTCGATCGAGTCGGGAACTTAGCGTATCGGCTGGCTTTAAAACCAGACTTGTCGGGTGTGCACGACGTGTTCCATGTCTCGATGCTTCGGATATATGTGCATAACCCCGATCATGTGGTGGACTTCGGCGAGCTGCAGGTCGAGCGAGATCTTACCTACGAGGAGGTACCGGCAGTCATTTTAGACCGGAAGGTCCACCAGCTGAGGAACCGGGCAGTGAGCTTAGTGAAGGTGCAGTGGAGCCGACACGATGAGACTGAGTCGACTTGGGAGAGGGAGGACGATATTAGGAGGCGTTATCCGAACTTTGAGTTTTGAGTTCGCTTTGTATTTTATCGCTTTCTAGTTTTATTTTTGAATTCCGAGGACGAAATTCTTTGTAAGGTGGGTAGACTGTAACGCCCCGTTTGAATTTGAATTATTTGAGATTATTTATTGGTTATTTATTATTGCTATTATTATTGGTTATTTATATTATTATTACTATTATTATTATTATTATTATTATTATTATTATTATTATTATTATTATTATTATTTATTTGTGATTGAATGTCTAATTGTTTTAATGCCTATTATTGTTATAAATATTATTGTGTGTATTATATAAATATATATGTGTTTCCGTTAATTTATTTTTTGTTTAGCGAACCGTTCAATAGAACCGAGCCCGAGTCTTCGTAAGTCGAGTCGTTGAAGAATTCGATCCAACGGGGCTCCATTTAGTCGGCCCTTTGGTATTTAATATTGTTGGACCAATGTTTTGTATATTTTTTTTAGCCCAATAATCATACCTGACAAGCCCAAACACTTATTAGCACCTGCCATTATAGCGAAGAGATATTTTTACTTATTCCTGCGACCGAGTCCATCTCCTTCAACGGATTATAATTTTGTTGTTGCGATTTTTGGTGAAATCTTGTTGCACGCTCGCACGATCTCCCCAATTTTCTCCCTTATCTTTTTGCCTGAGAATACATATAGTCTCCATCCTCCATCTCGTTCAGAGCTCACCATCTATCTCTCTCTCTCACCAGTTCTCAACAGTTTAAAAAAAAAAAAAATTTATACCGCACCTGCAAATTCCGGCAGTCTGCAGCTCGATCGCCGGCGTTTCCTCGTCGTCATCCCATCGTTCCAGTCATCGATCGCCGTCCTCACCGGAGATCCGCTGTCCAACGCGAACCTCGAACAGCCTCAATTCACCGGCGAGACCTCTCTTCAGCGCCTGTTCGTTGCCTGCGTCCACGCAGCAGAGCCGTTGTGCCGTCGAGAACCAGCAGCTCTCCGTCCTCACTTTTGAAAGTTTATAGTTTTGAGTCCCGTCGAGACTCCGTTCGCTCCGTTGTCCGACCCGTGTTTCCAATTTTTCGTAAATTCCCGAAGACGGGTAATCTAATTTGAACCTTCTTGTTATAATTTACGTGCTATTGTGTGGCTAGAATTATTCGCTGAATTGATTATTGTATATGTATATATATATTCGGTTCGTTTTTGTTCGACGTATTGCGTTTTGGATATTAGTCGTGTGAATTGGAACTCTCGTTTGCATATATCGAGTCTTATTTGTTGTAGCTAATCTCGTTGCTGCTGCGTGATGTTTCCCAGTGATTGTTTCAAACCTTGTCGTTGTTGTTATGTTATTCGTTTGTTTCGAACTACGTATTGTCGTTTTGATTTTCGACCCGGCTTTAAACGGTTTTCAAAACTTTGTAAAAGTGTTATTTTCGTAGACGTTTTATATTCTAGTCCCGCTTGCCGTTGGTAATGGCATCGTCGAATTCGGGTGCAATCTGCTGTGATCTCACAAGTTTCTGCAAATTCCCGAGCTCTGTTTCTCAAAGTTTCAGTAGCAGGTTTTGGTATTCATTTTCAAAAATTTGCAATTTAAGCCTCAAGTAGCCGTTGTAGTCCAGCGGGTTCTGTGCGCAGTTCCTGCGTGAGATCTCGTGTTCGATCCTCGTCCTTGAGCATTTTTTTGGCCTATTTTCCCAACAGAGCGGGCTTCCCAGCCTGCGAGCCTGTATTTCCGCCCGCTAGCCCGCGCGGCCCAATTCCCAGCCTGCGTCCCCTCAGCAGATGAAGCCCGCGAAGCCCAATCCTCAGCCCGCATTTGGCCAGCCTAGTAGCAGGCCTGTTCGCGCACGGCCCAATCCGCGGTGGCCCAAATGGTGTGCAACAGCGGCCCAGCAACACCTCTAACCCTTCCCAGCTCGGCCCAATCCACCTTTTAAGCCAATTTTTGTGTTCCGGAGTCCGTTTTTAATACCGATTTCAATTTTAAAAAAATATTTTTGAAATGATAAATTTTGGAAAAATTATTCTAAGTCCCGAGACTCTAATTTTATTCTCCGAGTCTTATTTTTTTCAAAAATGAGAGAGTTCCAAGTCCACGAAAAATCCGATTAAAACCCTTAAGTCTTAATTTTTATTAAGTATGGGTTTTATGTTAAATTCGAGTAGTGAGATAGACTATTGATATATTATCTTGCTTAAATGTAGGTGTTTGAGGAGTCGAGCCTCATCTTACGTACTTGCTCTTGTGTGCAATTTTCTACCGAAATTCCAAGTGGGTTTACTTATAAAATTGTCTATGCCATACGTGTTGTTTAATGTTTTGTTGGTATGATCAATATATGCATGTGAACCATGTAGCCTACTGATGTGAGATGTTACGGCCGTCGGTACGGTTGTCCCCGTCGAGTTACGGTACGATTGCCCTTGCGAGGCAAGTCTCCTTAAGACCTAATGAAAGGCCGTGTCCGTTACAGTGGCACGCACTCCCGTCGTTAGAGTTTATGGATCCCCTTTCCGCGTCTAATGATAGATGTGCACATGAGTGAGTTATTGTTGTGATTGTTAGGAGATGAGACATGATGATGATTGATTTATATTCATGCTGCGACCATACCATCTTTACATGTTATTATGTGCATAGTAGTGAGCACTATTTTATCATTTGTACTCATTCCCACCTGCTCTTCACGGATGCAGGTTAAGCAGTGGTCGGGTGACGGGACGAAGGACGAGTGGTGGTTTATTATTTGTTTCATTTTTCTTCCACTTTAATAATATGGTCGTTATGAACCTTTCTATGTTTTGGACATGTGAAAACTGTTTTCGAACTATGTTTTGATGTTTGAAAATATTTTGGAAAACCCTTTTGAAACCTTGAATAATCATGGTGTTTGATTTATGAAGTTTCAATTGTTTATATGGGATATTATGTTGAAGTGTGAATCAGGTTAATGAAAACCTTGTGAAAAATCGGGTTTATGAATCCCCGTGAGTCCAGATAAGACTTGGACTAAGTAAATTGTGTTGGTTAGTGCCCTTGATTTCGAAAATGAATTTGAAAAATTTGTACTGATTTTTGGAAAGTCCGGAATTTCTGAAAAATCAAAGTGGGGTGTTACACATTCAGTCGACAAAATCTACTCGTAAGCTCAGAGTCGCTTCGAGTAATTTTGGGGGAGACTAGATGATATAACCGTACTATCATAGAGCGGTTTATGTTGTCCCGGCTCGGACATCGTCGAGTCGACTCACTCGAAGTCGACTCCACCCACATGCCTCCTCGTGATAATACATTCGGTCGAAGGTCCAGATTTTTTTCTTAGTCGACTTCCGCCATGTCGACTAACCTAAGTTGATTCCATTTGGAAGGATGAATAAGTATGAGGATCTACTAGCGATTGGGGAATGACCCAGCCGGCTCGAATACAAGAATATCTCGAAGTCGACTGAGGTAATCTCGGAGTTCATGGACCCCTGACGACTCCAATACACTTCAATATATCATAGGGAAGCTATTAAAGGATAAGGAAGAATCTAGATGCTGACTAGGAGGTGGACAGAATGTGAACCGACCAGGGTATTTTGGACATTTCCAGTAAGTCGGCCAGGGCATTTTGGGGACTTCAGGTAGATGTTTTACTTCTATATAAAGGAGCTGAGGTAACTCCAAAACCCTAACACCCATTCATTCTACATTCTTCTCCATTACTGCTGCTGTTCTCTCAGAGCAGCTTTCTTCATCTCTTTCACATACTGACTTGAGCGTCGGAGGCTCTACGCCGGAAACCCCTCCGGCGTTGAGTTCTTGCAGGTGTTCTCGTTGTTCAACAACGATTTGGAGGCTATCGAGTCAGATCTGAGCTCGTTCCCATCGGTTCCTTCCAGATCTGGGCGGTTTCTCATCGGCTCATTCCAGATCTGAGAGGAGACCCATCAATGCTAGTGTTTGATGGGGTGTAATATGGTTAGAAAAAGTATACTAGTATTTTGTTTAAAATATATTTATTCAAAACATAGAAGATAATAGTATAGATGGAGGATAAATTTTGAAAACTAGGGTAATATGCACCTTATACAGAGAGAAAAATAAATAAATTTATGTTGGAATGAATAAAATATATTAAATATATATTATGTCAATTCACCCTAAGTTACTAGGTATAGAAAAATTTAAATTTTTTTCAAATCATAATACAAACTATAATATTTTGCCACATAAAAATATGAACCAGACGAAAATGCCACTTAGACTCATCGCGTTCTGAATTTATATGCAAGAGTATTCTCCTTATATATAATTCTCGAATGTGCTGAGAGTGCAGACTCGCATGGTTCGGGATCCTAGGTGTCAAAAGTCCATGCTTTATTGTAACGCCCTAAAGATTTTTAAAGACAATTCCAAACTTATCCAAATATCCCGTTTTAAAATTTCGAAACCATTTATCGATTTAATAACACATTTGGCGCTACTCAAAAACATTTCACAGTTTCTACGCATAATCAACAAAAGGAACTAGAATAGTCAATCACAAATTTCAAGTTCCAATACTCGATTTCAACATATCGAGTCATAGGATCAACATAATCCAAAACCCATAAATACTTCAACCAATCCCAAAAGCATAGGGAAGATAACAATCTCATGGTTCAACAGTGTCTAATAAACTCAACATAGATATCAAAGAGTGCGGAAGCAATAAAAACAATAATCAAAAGACCTTCCACTCGTCTTCAGTCTCGTCATGCCCAACACGTGCTTAACCTGCATCCATGAAGAGCAGGTGGGAGTGAGCACAAATGAAACGAGGTGCTCACCACTATGCATAATATATTAATATGAATCCTATACTAGAGTCATATGCATATTCATAGTCATTCGACATAACACACCACTCCTACTCCTCACTATACTCATGTGCACACCTATCATAAGCCGCCAGGGGTAAGCCCAAACTTGTCAGCGGGAGTAAAGTAGTGCCGATGTTCAACATCAACGGTCACGGCCTATCGACTAGGCTAAAATGAGTCTACCTATCACAAGGTTGGAAATCGCCTACCACTAGGCACCGTCTCATGACTCACATACAATCATAGTACTCAGTATAAAAACCTTACCTCAATTATAGCATAGCAAATTTAAATAAAACCCACCTGGATATCGAAATAACGCCAAACACAGGGAGTTGGAGGAATTACGAAAACAGTTCTGCTCGACGAACTTACAACAATTACGATAGTCCTATCAGCAGACTATCTAGCACAAAACAACACACAAAGCAACACATACTTAGCTGAAATCATATCGACTAAGTGACTCGTGGAATCCCTTAACAGAGTTAAGCACTTGGAGTTGACGACTAGACTCAAAATATCACAACTAATCCAAATAGATCACATATATCTTGCAAAGCATTTATCGGGTTGACAGAAAAATCAAATAGTGCAGAAAATGGTTACAAAGGCCACAAAACGAACCTTCTAATGCCTTAGGAGTTAGGCTCAGGATATTAAGCTAAAAAGTTAGCACATAATAGAGCACATAATATCACATATTTTCACCAAGTTTCAGCCCTAGACTCAAACACCCAATTTTATAAATTAAAACATGATTTCAGCAAAAACGTACATAAATTCATAGCCTGAACCCATGAATGGCTAAGACTTGAAATTTTTACATAGGAATCTATAACATGCGTGGATAAACATAGAAAATTTACAGCTCTGAACATCAAACACACAATTTATGATAATTTTTGAAAGATTCAGTTGGTATCTCAATTTCATTAATAACCTATCATAACGAACACAATAAATTTTGAAATTTTGAAGCTACATTACATAACACAACATGAGTATGCACACCAAAATTCAGCAATTTACGGCAAAGAACCGATTTTACAGAATTAAAACATGTTTCTGCCTGGAATTCAAAATAAATAATTATCCTATCAAACGAATTTCAAAATTATGAAATTTTTACACAACATCCAAATATGACAAAGGGATAACATATTCAAAATTCAGCCATTTTGGAGCACAAGTCGATTTTATATACAATTTACACGATTCTGCCCAGAAATCAAAGTAATCAATTAAAATAGCTACAGATGGAGTTTCCACTTGAAAATTTTACACAACATATATAATCACCAGAGGATATCACATACAAAATTTCACATCATTCGGAGCAGCATGCGATTTATCATGAATTTAATACAATTCAACAGCTAGTTCACTTTATAAAAATCGTAACTCGCAATATAAACATAAAATCGACTCCAAACTTGAACTAACAGCTCAAGGACACTCCAAGAGACTTAGAACTCCAGGATTTTCCACGAAAAACACATGTTCACTTCAGTTCATCAATAAACCGAAGCACAATGATGTATATAACTCATGCTAATCCATCAATATATCACATAAATACCTCAAATTCCATCATAATCGACATTTAAGCACATAATATATCACAAAACATCAAAATAATAGGAAGATTTCAGCCCGGTTACTGTTCTCGGGAAAACTCGAACGAAGGATTTGAAACGGGGCTGAAACGGACTCCACGAATGCGCCGACGGGGCTTGACGACTAAGCTTCGGCTCGCTCGAGGGTTGTGCAAGTGATCAGCGGGCGTCGACGGTGAAACCGGGGCTCACGATCAGCGGTAAAACACGAACCACGGCGTCAACGGGGACGACGGAAAAAACTACTCGCGGGGTCTGTTGGCTCCTGGATGAGACCTCAAACCGCAGCGAAACAACAGCGGTTGACGACCGTGATGATTCTCGCGATCAGGTAGCGGGCCTGTCAGTGACGCGACGGGAAATGACGATGAGAGTCGCGCGCATAACCGCGATGGGGTGCCCGACGGGTACAGCAAAACCACGTCGGCTTGCGAGCGGAGATGATAACCTGCTGGGACCTTGCGATGGCAGAACTTCTTGTGCAGTGGGACTTGTTGGGACCTCGCAACTCGCAGAGGAGCAAGGTGGCGTCGCGGCGGCTGTGAGCGGAAAGAGGAGATCGACGGCGGTAAGAAGCAGCAGCGGGGTTCAATCGATGGTCGCGCGACTGAGGAGGTTCTCCGAAATCTGTTCTTCATCACGCGCGACCCGCTGTTGGAGGAGCGCCGGCTGAAAAGGCTGGGTTTTTGGGCCTGCTCAGGCGCGGCAGAACTCACCTCGCCGGGATAGATTGCCTTCGCCACTGGTTGGCTCGTCCTCGCAGCTGGTGGTGCTCGACCCGCCGGTGGTCTCGCGAGCAGCTAAATAGGGGCAACGGTCTAGATGGCAACGATGGTGGTGACCGGAATTAGGGTAACGGGAGGGGAAGGGGCGAGTGAGAAAGAGATGAACGAGGGCAGATTTAACGAGGAGGGTCTTTCTCTTCACGAACGAGGGAGGAGAGATTTTCACATGTCTGTGCGATAAACCTAAAGAGAGGGAAGGTTTCTCTTTGATCGGTTATTTGGGCGAGAAAAGAATTTTAATTGGTCCGAGATGCACACAACTTTTTGGGCTGGAAATAAGGTTTCGATTTGGGCTGAAAAAATAGCTTAAGAGGCTATAAATTTGATACGGAAACTGCTAGCGCCGATTCGCTAAATAAAATTAACCGGCACATATGAATATATTAATTGATAATAGAAAATTAATAACAATTAGGTAATTAATAATAATAATAATAATAATAATAATAATAATAATAATAATAATAATAATAATAATAATAATAATAATAATAATGACATAAGATAATAATCCGAAATAATCTATAAAATCCAATAATCAAACGGAGCGCACGTGCTCTCTACTCGGTTCCACATTTAATTAATTTACGAAACTCGGCGAACGAACGATAAAATAAATTATATTGGAATATATATATAACAATATAAATTAGGCAAACAATATAACAATCATAACCAATAATAATAATAATTATTAATCATAATAGTTTTAATATTATTAATCATTTAATTAAAATTAGGCAAACAATATAAATAATAATAATAATAATAACAATCATAACCAATAATAATAATAATAATAATAAAAATAATAAAAATAATAATAATAATAATAACAATAATAATAATAATAATAATAATAATAATAATAATAACTACAAAAAATATCCATAAATAAATAGGACATTACATTTATCATTTGGCTTTGATAGATTTTAAGTTAATTACAACCCAAAAATAATTAGGTCTGGATTACCATAAATATGTTGATTATCAATGATCATTTTAGATGTAATAATTGTATTATAATATCATTTCTTATTATAAACCATTGAATTGTAAATGTATTTTAAAAGTTGATAACTTTTGAATTTTTTATCAGTTTTAAATATATAATATATCAAATTGATCAACTTTTAATGAGCTTCGATTTGACATTCATATTGTATGTATAAAGTAAATAAATTATATTTATTTGTATTATAATAATAATAATAAAATTATTTATTAATATCAATTGAAAAAAAATTATATCACAATTAATATATTTATGTTTAACGTAGTTATATGTTATAAATTAAAAAAATTACTGTTATATAATACAGATAAGTCGCACAAGTAACAAATGTCTTTTGAAAATAAATAATAATATATATTTTATTTTATAAAAAGTATTTAAATTTTAAATAACTTTTTTTCATCATTTTAAGAACGTTATTCATTTAGAAAGAAAAGAATACAAAATATTTTTGCCATTAATAAATCATCAAAAGAAATCCCCCATATAT
>CACSLK010032525.1:12176893-12196674 GCA_902706635.1 Striga hermonthica | reverse complement strand
GTGGCTGCTTCTGTTGCTTCAGAATCCTACTTGGCGAAGAATCATGCTTCGTAATTAAGTTTGGACAAATAATATTGATATATTAATAATTAATAATCTAGGTCCAGACATTCTATAAATATTATTTAGCTAACTTAGGTATTTTAATATCACTTGTACTAAAAACCCTTTAATTCTTTGTAATTTTACATAGTGAGACACTAAGTGACTAATATATCACTGACTTTTGATTTGTTTCGTTCAATTAGCTATTGAATTGTAAATGTATTTTAGAAGTTGATAACTTTTGTATTTTTTATCTGTTTTACATATATAATATATCAAATTAATCATCTTTTGATGATCTTCGATTTGACATCCATATTGTATATATGAAATAAATAAATTATATTTATATTTAATGTAGTTAAATATTTATGTTTAATGTAGTTATATGTTGTAAGTTAAAAAAATATTATAATATAACACAGGTAAGTCGCACAGGTAATCCATATTCTCTCGATTGGGAGCGATCCATATTCTCTCGATTGGGAGCGATCCTCATTTTTCTTCCTGATCTTCCATGATTGATCTTGAATTTCTTATCCTTTCCTGTATCTTGATTTTCTCCTCTTCCTCGCAGTTGTTTTATACCCAAATTCCATCATCCATCCCCAGACTTCCAGCTCTCTTCTTATTAGGGTTCCATGGGAACCCCCAATTGCGTCGATCAAGATGATGAGTTAGCTAAGAAACTCCAAAATATTTCCTTATTGTCTAAAGAAAACTCCTTCATTGATCTCGGTCGAAAGGACATCAAACTTAGTGCTGATGAATGCGCTCACAGCCTCTTCGGCAAAATCATTGGCGACAGGAAAAACAGTTTGATTGGTGTTAAAAGAGCAATGAGCCACATCTGGAGATTGAGCCTGTTGGGTTCTATTAGAAAAGTCGACAATGTGCACATTCAAATCTATTAAATAATAAATCCTAACGCAGCGGAATCTATAGTTAGGATTAGGACTTACGGTTTAAAAATTTTTGCCGACTCTGAGACGTTTCTGATTTTCGTTGATGGAGATCGTCTGAACACCAAAGTCTAATGGGCGGCTAGACTTCGCCTTTCTCGATTCTAATCGAGTCACTATGGTGCTCCAATCGCTCATCAAGCTCATCGGATTGTCTCAGACCTTCAATAAGTGAATTGGACTGCTCGGGAACCATCCTGGACCCGAACCATGGCTGCTGGACCTGCTGGACCGCTCCTGGACCGAGCTGGACGCGTCATGGCCGGTCTGGAACACGCTGGGCTCGAGCTGGTCCGGTCTGGGCTGCTTTCCAAGTCGCTGGGCTCATTGGACGCTTCTAGGCCGCGCACATGAAGGCTAGTGGGCCGCATCACAAGAACTGGGCTTCGTTGGACCGAGTTGGGTGCAACTAGGCCGCGGACGCATCGCTATTGGGCCGAGAAGACGCGCACTTGGTCCTGGGAAGCAAGCTGTTGAGGTGGGCTGCTCGCGGACTGCAATCAGGCCTACACGCGGGCTGGACTCAGAGAGAAGTGCGGGCTGCGTGCGGGCCGTATGCGGGCCAGAAGCCCGCGCGCTTGTAACCAAAAAAAGTCTCCTATTTACGCAAGGAGAAGGGATCGAACAAGAGACCTCGCACGGAGAAGACAGCGCCACATGCCACTGCACCACGCTCGATGGTTGTGAAAATGGAACCTGGACGTGAGATTAAGACGCGAGCTGAATTTTTTCCGGCGATTAAACGTATGTATATATTCGACGGGATACGAATAACAACCTTCAAATCTTCTATTGTATGACCTTTACACGATCTCTAATAAATCTTGGTGGAGCGATTTATTAGATTTCCCAAAACCTCTTGATCATCTTCTTCTAAGACCTTAGGGTGCTAACCGAATTTTCTCTCGAAGAAGAATATCTCTCTTTCTTTCTCGCTTGAAGAGGCCGAATTTCTCCAACCCTTCGGGGAGAAAAACGTGTAAAGCTATGCCAAGAGGTTAGGGGACCTAGTGTATTTATAGGCTACAATAGGGACCTAAAGAAGGTGCTAAATATGGGCTTATTCCTTAAGGTTTAGGAATCCTAATTCTACTCCAATACTAATTCAATGTAGGAAATAAATCTCCTACTAATCTAACTCTTCTAGAAGACTCATTAGTCTCCTAACACTAGAGAAGATTCTAGTAGGAATACCTTTCATAATTAAATTAATAATAATGGAATAAAATTAATTCCTAATTTAGGAAACCTAATTCTACTCCAATTAATAATCTAATGTAGGAAATATATCTCCTACTAATCTTCATCTTCTAAAAGACTCCTTAGTCTCCTAATCCCTAGAGAAGATTCTAGTAGGAATATTATTTTCCTAATTAAATTAATTAAAATAGAATAAAATTAATTCCTAATTCCTAATCTTGGAATTAAATAATAAAACATTCCACTAGAGTAATATTATTGCTCTCCCCATTTAGCTCCGAAGTACAATTAATTCGTTTCCACTGATTAAATATATTAATCCAATTGATCGATTTATCTCCCCATGTTTTAAGATATAACGATTAATTAAATTACTGACAAAATAATTAATCAACTTCTTATTCATTTCCAAAACTAGTCCCACTCAGATCCTTAATCATTATGCCGGATAACATATTCGCCTGCAGGGCTTGACATAATATTCCTTTCTCAGCTCATTTCGGGGACGTGGCACATAATATAAACACAATTATTTACCAAAATACCGAGTATGTCATCCTAGCAGAATAGGAATCACCCTTGATAAATCAAAAAATAAGTAATGAATACATATGCCTATTTTATATTATCTTACAGCTTAAGAGTACGCATCAATTACTGAAGGTCTAGATTACAACAACGGTCAGTGAGTCTCATAATCTTATCCTTCCATGGTCATGTTCAACACCTATCATAAGTGCTAGTGTAATTCTCCAGTCAAAGACCAACTGAATCAAGAATACACTACAGTCTTTTTCCAAGAGGGGTCTCACTGCCTGTCTAGACTGTGAACGAATAGTTTAGTCTTACAAGGAACCGATAGGTGATCTTTCTGTTCGAAACACTTCGAACCATACTATCTCAATGTAAGACAAGGAGTATGATTGCATAAATAAATAAACTGCAAGCATATGTACTTTGACCGAAACATGATAGCCAGATCAAAAAGGAATTAATAGAATCTGCAAATCGGAGCTTTTATAGCATACCTGTAACAATCTCCCACTTATGCTTAATAAGCTCATGGCTCTTGCTAACCACGATTCTCTTTCAATCTCAATTCTCAAAGAACTGTTGTCCTTTCTGCCATACATCCGACTCTCAATCCTTTAACATGGCCATCATCCGCTTTTGCTGGAAAGCCAATCCTAAAAGGATTTACTTAGTTGTCTACCGATGTAACTAGGCGACAAACATCCACCCTGTTGCAGTCCTTTGCAACGGGCGTACTTGCTCTATGTGTCACTTGCTTTATGAACTAGTGATTCCTCTCTGTCTGTAACTGCACCAACTGTCATCACAATCAAATTGTGACCTGACCTGGCTAGACGAGGTTTCACATTTTTAGTTCAATGGTGAATCCAATCTCTACGTCGCTCGCCATTTGGGAAGGGACGTACTGAGTTCATAGTGGAATCCGTCAACGCATCACCGCTTGACATTTCTCTAATCTACTTGGTTCCCACAAGTGAACACAAACCATAAGGTGGTTTTTACTTGTTGTTCATGTCTGATTAGAAATCAGAATCTTTTGTAATCCAAAGGTTGCTTATGGTTCATTTGGTAACCTTACATATTATCCTTAGCCCTTTTACGGCGCTTGATCCTATGTCCTACCATGAACCATTGCTCTCATCTAGGATTACTTCGATATTTACTAACCTTGCAAATAAATATCAGGCCTCATCTATTGCATATACTAGGCTTCCGCTTGCCATGCATAAGGACTGCCTCTGTATCATGCAAATAGAATGAGCCTTATGATAGTCTAGAATGAAAATTGGGACAATCGCAACAAATCTTTCTTGTGAACCTCAATCTCAAGAATATCTGTTGTTTATGAATCTTTCATGTCCAACTACTTGGATAACTATACCCTTGGTAAGCCAACATCTTCACACTGTCTCCAGTGATCGAAATGTTGTTTACGCATAGTACAAAAATACCACCACGTTTCCATTGTGCCACACACAATGCTCATTTGGTTGATGACTAAATCCACGATTTGAACCTATCAACCAAATGATTGGCCCACCACAGTCCTTTAATGGACTTTGTCGGCCTACTGACTAAATACTCTTAGCCCTTTTCAATGAAAACTTCTGGGTGCTACTCCGTGGATATTCCTACAAGACTTCCGGTTAAGGAAAATGTCTTGAAAACCACTTTGCCTAACTCATAACTCATATGAATGGCATCAGCTTTGAATTAGACAATCGGTGAAATAATTAACTCATAATAGATCCCATTCTTTCTGAGTTCACCATTTCACAACAAGCCTTTCTATGTACAGACTTAAACACGGCTACTGGTGAAAAAGCTAACTCATAATAGATCACTTTCTTTCTGAGTCTGCTATTTAACAACAAGCCTTGTACTAGAGTCTTCACTTATAGATTTCGTCCCATAGCAAGTTTGCTACTTAGTAATTCTATAAGAACCCAGATCTGATAAGAGTCCATGACCCGAAATCAGAAATCATTAAAACTTTGCTAAGTTTGTGCATCCTTGTCTTGGATCTCCTCATTGTATAACTAGGGATCGATTCAAGTTTACTAGAGACTAAGTCCGAGACTTTCTCAAAAAATGAATTCCATGAACTTGTGATTAATACAGACTGAGTCCAATGACTCTCTTATTATCACGAATGGAGTTGCCTTGCAACCCTCCCACTACAACGAGGTTCCCTCTGCAAAAGTGTATAACACAAAATACGTGTTGCAGTTTTTCCTTGTGGTATCACATTTGTACACTTGGTAACAAAGTTGAACTTTTACC
Organism: Striga hermonthica; assembly: GCA_902706635.1. Classification (NCBI taxonomy): domain Eukaryota; kingdom Viridiplantae; phylum Streptophyta; class Magnoliopsida; order Lamiales; family Orobanchaceae; genus Striga; species Striga hermonthica. Next base: position 12,191,650 of record CACSLK010032525.1, on the reverse strand, counting down.
TTTATCTTTCCTTAAAACAATTCTACAAATAAGCTTAGTGGTTTATTACTTAGTATTCCTCTAAAAACCAGACATTCGCGCTAACGAACATATTCTGACTTTTAGTACTATAATAATCCACTCATTTCTCGTTACCATGAAGTATCCCACAAATAGCCTAATTTCCGAACATCCTTTCCAATCATATTAGTATCAACTTTCCAGCATGTTTGTTGAAATGCTCTGAATCTGAATATGTTCCTGACAAGGCCTAAGTCTTGCCAAAAATTCATTCAGAGTAATGACTACTAAACTTAGATATGATTATGTTTAGAACATATCCTGCTATTTGCACAACTCCTATACGAAAAAGCGAAATTCCTAATAACTCATCATTGACATAACCAATCTTCTAGAGAGACATTTTCCTTTGGTCTGTTGCACCGTCCTGTTTCGATGAACCAGGTGAAACACATTGAGATTGAATCTCAATACCCAATAAGTATTTCTATGATTTTCCAAAAGGTATTAGTCACTACGATTTCAATCGTAATGCCACTGATACATTAAACTCGACATCTTTCCATAACTGCCATTGCACTCTTTTGATGTACTCAAACTTATGGAATGTCACTTAATGTACCCTGTTTTGAACAAATTTCTCCGAAGAAAAATATTCAAAACTACCTTTCGTCCTAAAATTACAGAACTTCACAAATCGGATGAACCAACCTTAGCATTCATTTGGCTTCTAACCCTCGACCTTCAAAAGGTCATTGTTGTGATTTTAGCTACCAAGTATAATTCGTAGGTCTGATAGTTTCATCCATTCCCAAAGAACCCATGAGTTCAATGGCCATCCACCTTTGAATTCTACTAACTCTAAAATCTCAAACAGTAGATGCCCAAGTAATGTAATGATTCATTTATTGAAGGACCTTTCTTCTTATTGATTCTAGTCGATGTGTTATTTATTGCACTATGAGATATTTTGTCTCCTTGAGTTTACAAATTGTCTACCCACGTATCAAATGGATAAAACATCTCGTTTTTACCCATACACAATTTAGAAACTGAACACGAGTTCTTTCTAAAACTTGGTACGAAAAGACAATTACTTAAAAACCAAAAATTCTATTTCATAGATAACTCCCACTGCAATAGTTGCTACTTCCGTAGCTAGCCCATTCTAGATGGTAATCCAACCTTCAATGTCGATTGGTTCACTGAAACCTTTTTACATAATTAGTGGTTACGCATCTACATACCAGGCACTGATAGATAACACCACTTAAAATGCTTCGACTTCCCAGTGAATAAGATTTACCTTTCTTGTATTAAGGATAGGACAGTTCATCTTTCTATGTCTATTTCGCTTAAACCAGATACACATGCCATTCGGCTTGTATTCTTCAGCAAAACTAGACACTATCCAAGTTCTATTTCTAATCATGTTTAAACAAGTAAATTATCTTTGAGTATTACGGACAACAGATTGAAAAAACATTTTGAATTCCTGGGATCATGCAAACATAGTCTTTACTCAGTCAAGTGTCTTCGAATCATCAAATATTGATCCCTTCAAAACAACATTTGAATATATTCACCGGCATCTCAAAACACCGAATCCCCGCAGGCCACTGAGTGTGGACGTCTACGGTTCAAACCATCGCAAGAGGAGGGATAAATCCCATTAGCTTAACATACTGCCAAGCAATACTTAACTAATAGTCGGTCAAACTTTTGGCCAGCGCAATCAACTTATAAATAAAATTTTATAAGAATAAAAACGACCTTTTCCTTTGGGAATATCGTAATTATTTGCACTTTAAGTGTAACCCATTAATTGGTACTAAGTTTACTACCAAAATTATACGTCCACCTTTGGGTGACCCGTACGCTTTTGAAATAGCTCACTATAACCATCCCAAAGGAGATTTGTCCTTGTGAACTGTGAAATAAAACGTCCTTTGGGCTCGATTTAAATAACTTCACTGACAAACCTATAATGGAGGCCTTGGATGTTATTTATTTCAACCCATTAGACACTTAATATAATTTTTAGTTTAAAGGGATTTTCTTAAACATGCTCCTAATAATTCAACTTGCACATAGAGCAATTAAATCACATAAGGACATGCATGATTAATAGGCAATAATAAACGAGGAACTAAGATCCAACTATCATGGCCATTTTAATCAATCTCCAATCTTTCGGGAAACGCAGTCTAGTCCTTGTTGAACTGGGTCTTCCGATTCAGGACTTGGAATTTCCTTTTTCGCCGTGACTCCCACTTTTCATCTTGAACAAGTCGTCATCGCGAAAGTCGCCATCGAGTCTCTTCTGTTGGCGTGTGTCTACTGCCGCTGTCGTCCGTACTTCTGTTGAACTGGGTCCGTGCGTATCCGTCTGCAAACACCTTAACAATGCTCGTATCTGACAGCAAGCTGCCTATGAGTATGTCTGCATTTGCACAGTACCACATATCCCATCAACTACGGGTTCGCGGGGCATCCTGCCTCGTCTCGTCGAGAGATGTCCGCGCTTACCGGGTCCAATGAACAATTACATACATTGATCCTATGGCCCACGCAGGGGTCGTACATGAATGATCTAGTAAAGCATTTAAACTATGCGGTGTCCCACCGCGTGAATAAATAATTACAAGCATTCACCAACCCAAAAATCCTCGACATGTCCGAGGCATTTAAAACGACATACATGAATTAAAAAAACAAACACACATGCAAGCCATAATATTCGGATTCAAGAATGCCTGCAAATACACTTATTTGCAATTCTAATCTATTATGCGCTGCGTCTGTACACAATTAATTCACATATATCACGCAAGTCCTAATTCGAATAGTGCACAAAGTCGAATTAGCCTGGGCTCTGATACCAGTTGTTGGGTTCTATTAGAAACGTCGACAATGTGCACATTCAAATCTATTGAATAATAAATCCTAACGTAGCGGAATCTATAGTTAGGATTAGGACTTACGGTTTAAAAATTTTTGCCGACTCTGAGACGTTTCTGATTTCCATTGATGGAGATAGTCTAAACACCAAAGTCTAATGGGCGGCTAGACTTGGCCTTTCTCGATTCTAATCGAGTCACCGTGGTGCTCCAATCACTCATCAAGCTCATCAGATTGTCTCGGACCTTCGGTAAGTGAATCGGACTGCTCGAGAACCATCCTGGACCCGAACCGGGGCTGCTGGACCGCTGCTGGACCGAGCTGGACGCGTCATGGCCGGTCTGGAACACGTTGGGCTCGAGCTGGTCCGGTCTGGGCTGCTTTCCAAGTCACTGGGCTAAATTGGACGCTTCTGGGCCACGCACATGAAGGCTAGTGGGCCGCATCACAAGAACTGGGCTGGACCGAGTTGGGTGCAACTGGGCCGTGGACGCATCGCTATTGGGCCGAGAAGACGCGCACTTGGGCCTGGGAAGCGAGCTGTTGAGGTGGGCTGCTCGCGGGCTGCAATCGGGCCTACACGCGGGCTGGACTCAGAGAGAAGTGCGGGCCGCGCGCGGGCCATATGCGGGCCAGAAAGCCCACGCGCTTGGAACCAAAAAACATTCTCCTATTTACGCAAGGAGAAGGGATCGAACACGCGACCTCGCATGGAGAAGACAGCGCCGCATGCCACTGCACCACGCTCGATGGTTGTGACAATGGAACCTGGACGCGAGATTAAGAACCTGAACGCGAGCTGAATTATTTCTGGCGATTAAACGTATGTATATATTCGACGGGATACGAATAACAACCTTCAAATCTTCTATTGTATGACCTTTACACGATCTCTAATAAATCTTGGTGGAGCGATTTATTAGATTTCCCAAAACCTCTTGATCATCTTCTTCTAAGACCTTACGGTGCTAACCGAATTTTCTCTCGAAAAAAATCTCTCTCTTTCTTTCTCGCTTGAAGAGGCCGAATTTCTCCAGCCCTTCGGGGAGAAAAACGTGTAAAGCTATGCCAAGAGGTTAGGGGACCTAGTGTATTTATAGGCTACAATAGGGACCTAAAGGAGGTGCTAAATATGGGCTTATTCCTTAAGGTTTAGAAATCCTAATTCTGCTCCAATACTAATTCAATGTAGGAAATAAATCTCTTACTAATCTAACTCTTCTAGAAGACTCCTTAGTCTCCTAAGACTGGAGAAGATTCTAGTAGGAATACCTTTCCTAATTAAATTAATAATCATGGAATAAAATTAATTCCTAATTTAGGAGACCTAATTCTACTCCAATTAATAATCTAATGTAGGAAATATATCTCCTACTAATCTTCATCTTCTAGAAGACTCCTTAGTCTCCTAATCCCTGGTGAAGATTCTAGTAGGAATATTATTTTCCTAATTAAATTAATTAATATAGAATAAAATTAATTCCTAATTCCTAATCTTAGAATTAAATAATAAAACATTCCACTAGAGTAATATTATTGCTCTCCCCATTTAGCTCCGAATTACAATTAATTCGTTTCCACTGATTAAATAAATTAATCCAATTGATCGATTTATCTCCCCATGTTTAAGATATAACGTCCGTTGATTAATTAAATTACTGACAAAATAATTAATCAACTTCTTATTCATTTTCGAAACTACTACCACTCAGATCCTTAATCATTATGTCGGATAACACATCCGCCTGCAGAGCTCTACATAACATTCCTTCCTGAGCTCATTTCGGGGACTTCATCAACCCAGCGCACTGGGACACAGTGACCGTAAATAATTTATGACGGCACATCATATAAACATACTTATTGACCAAACTGAAGGTCTAGATTACAACTACGGTCAATGAGTCTCATAATTTTATCCTTCCGTGGTCCTATTCAACACCTATCATAAGTGCTAGTGTAATTCTCCTGTCAAAGACCAACTGAATCAAGAATACACTACAGTCTTTTTCCAAGAGGGGTCTCACTGTCTGTCTAGACTGTGAATGAATAGTTTAGTCTTACAAGGAACCGATAGGTGATCTTTCTGTTCGAAACACTTCGAACCACACTATCTCAATGTAAGACAAGGAGTATGATTGCATAAATAAATAAACTGCAAGCATATGTACTTTGACCGAAACATGATGGCCAGATCAAAAAGGAATTAATAGAATCTGCAAATCGGAGCTTTTACAGCATACCTCTAACAAACCAATGGAAATCAAAGACCTCGGTCCTAACTACTACCAGTTCATCTTTCAAAGCATGGAGGACAAGGATAAAGTGGCTAAAGGTATTAATTGGACGTATGAAAATCTATACCTCATTCTATATGAATGGAGGAGAGGCCTATCTATTAATCACTCTATCTTTCAAGAACTCAATCTCTGGGTTCAGGTGTTTAACATCCCGTTGGATTGGCTAAGTACTGAAGTAGGTCTCAAGATAGGAAAAGTCTTTAAACAAGTGAAAAATGTTGTTATTGTGGGAGCAGGTAGTCATGGTGGTAGGATTATGCGGCTATTGGTTACAGTTGATCTTCAGGAACCTTTGCCTCGATGTGCCAACCTCAGATTAGAGGATCAAACAGTGAATGTAGGCTTCAAACATGAGAAGTTGGTGAACCACTGCCATTATTGTGGTCTAATAGGTCATTTGGACAGAGCCTACCCCAGGAGACTTGAAAACATCAAAACTCACTCCCTTAATGAGGGCCAATATGGTGTCTGGATGAGAGCTACTGAAAGCCATCACTAGGCAAGCTTTCACACTCCTGGTTCTCAAAGTCGTCCTCTTTCAGATAACCCCTCTTCTCCTATTAATTCAGAGTCCCATATGCCTTCACCGAGCTCTCCTGGCAATAACAGCAACAAAATCCTGTCCATTGAAGGCACACCTCCTCAACATCACAGACCTTCCTCTGAAGCTTCGTCTTATCAACCTATTCAATCCATTATTGTTGTCTCTGTGGCCAAGCAGCAAGACACCCCTCCTCCTTCCAAGGTTCCTATAGAAAATGGTCCATCTCAACAGACTCTCAACAATCCCAGTAAGGATATGGAGGTTGAAACTTCTCTGCCACACAATGCGAAAGAGAAGTCCCTGCAACTTACAGTCTCTAGCACTCTTCATCACAAGCCCAAGTTATGGAAAAGAACGAAATCAAGAATGGGCAGACTGCAAAGACACACTCCTATCACTTCTCCTCAAGAACTAAATAATCAAGCTAAGAGACCTAGAGACACAGTTGAAAGCAATGAGGCAGACATTGATCTCCAAGACCCAGTACAGGAAGACAACAAAAGGAAAAAGACAGTCCAAGAAAAGGTGGGGGTTGCCAGCCTTGAATGGCACCCAAGTGATCAATGCTAGCTGCGGTGTGGAATTGTAGAGGGCTGGGTGGGCCCTCTACAATTTCTCAAATCAAAGAGACAATAAGGTCTCACCACCCCAGTTTGTTTTTTCTCTCTAAAACAAAAAAAATCTAGCACTTATATTAAATCTATTAGTAGGGAACTGGGCTTTGATAACAGATTGGCTATAGTTGACCCTAGGGGTATTAGTGGGGGCCTAGTATTGTTTTGAAAACCGGAAGTAGAAATCATTCAGTTGATCACCAAAGAGTTCTATATTGCCTCTCATTTCAAAGTTAATAATATAGACCAGGGCTGGGGCATTTTTGTATACATGAACTCTGACAGATCTATTAGAGCTTCTCAATGGTTGACTTTGGAGGAGGATAAGACATCTTGGGGTAATCACTGGTTCATAATGGGTGACTGGAACGACTTATGTTCTATGGAGGACAAGAAGGGAGGGAGGATCAGACTAGCCAGCAGTTTTCATGCATTCAATTCCTTCATCACTAATATGGAAATAGATGAGATCTGTATGGAGGGCTATCAATTTACATGGGGCAACAATCGTGATGCAGAAGGCTTTATTGAGGAAAAACTTGATAAGGGTTTTGCCACCTCTGATTGGTTCCTCTCTGATATAGGATATTATACCCACAAGGCTGAACCGGTCTATTGACCGGTCGAGGAGGTCGTATTATGAGAAAGTCAAAGAAATCGAGCAGTTAACCAGTCGACCAAGCAAAGCCGTCGACCAAACTATCCTTCAACCAGATACACGATCGAGCAACCTATTCGACCTCAACAGGTCGATTACTTCGAGGACTTAACACCATGCTGTTCGGCCTAGTCATAGGCGCGTGGAGGAGCCTCTGACAGAATTTCAGAAGAATATTTACCGCATGTGCAGGGGGACACATGTCGAGAAAGCAGTGGTGGATAGCGATAACCACCTCTGACAGCCTACCCCATGTGCAGGAGGACACGCGTCCAAAGAGAATTGGTGCAAGCGATAGTGGCGACGACTACCTCTGACACATGCGTTTGGTGTGTACGGACGGGCAGTTAGGGCAGACAGCTCATCAAATCTGGGCAGCCCTAGGTCAGGTATCTCACCCCTATATAAAGGGGGCGAGCCTTTCTTCTTCAACACGATCATTCTACTACTTACTCTTGAGAATTGATTGAACATACACTGACTTAAGCTTCAGAGGCTCTTCACCGGAAAACCCCTCCGGTGTGAGAGTTCTTTGTAGGTGCACGACGTTCAACCGGTGAGAAGGAAGGCGATTATTCAAGTTCCAGCCGGTCGAGAAGTTTTGTGTTACCATTTGGCGCCGTCTGTGGGACTTTCGTTTGAAAAGGTGTGCGTGAAGCTCAGCTATGGCGGACGGAATTCCCAAAAACTTACAGTCAACGTTCGATGATGCTTGGACAACGACCAGGCCGTTGGGACAGGGTCCTCCCCCGGGTTTTTCTGGCCCATCACAGACGCCGATCACTCATGTACCTGTGCTCCAAGGTGTGGGAGTGGCGATGGCGATTCCCGGAGGAGACGCTGGCCCCAACCGTGCTCACGAGGCTCGCGCGGCATATGCGGCGGCGATGCCACCACCACCACCACACAGCTCAACGACAGCGCAACTAGGAGGAGTGGGAGTGCAACTGGGAACGACGGTGGCGCAACCGGGAGGAACGGGGATGCAACCAGAAAGAGCGGTGGCCCAAGGAGGAGCACCACCGCGAGCAGCGGTTCAGGTCCCCGACCAGCAGGTGATAATGACCAGGCAAGAGATGCAACAGATGGTGGCGGAGGCAGCCGCGCAAGCAGTTCAGCAAGTCACAAACAGTCTCTCCCGGGCTACGGCAACGCCGAACACTATTGCAGGGTCACGCCAAAATGCGGAGGAGGATGAATCCAGCTATGGTGGAGGCGGGCCCACACATGACCGGGAGATGGAAAGGATGGCAGAACAGCTGCGCCAATTGCAGGCTAAGGTGGATGGTCGAGCAGAGAGGCGCGCTCGAGGACACCCGTTCTCGGCGGACATACTAGCAGCACCCTTGCCAAACAATTACAAGGATACCAACTTGGTGTTCGATGGGACTTCTGATCCGTCGAGACACGTGAGGACATTTGAAAATATGGCTGTGTTGCACGGATATACTAATCCCGTTAGTTGCAGGGCCTTTTTATCGACCCTTAGGGGAGGGGCGCTCGACTGGTTCCAACAGCTCCCCCCAGGCTCGATAGTGGACTTCGAGGACTTTGCGGAGAAGTTGACAAATCAATATTCGAGCGCGGTGGCTCAGGAGAAAACATATTTGACATTGATGACGATGAGACAAGGCGAGAAGGAGTCACTACGAACATACGTCGCTCGATACAATCAGGCTTGTTTGGAGATTCCATCGACGGTCGACGAGGTCAAGGCGGGAGGATTGATAAGGAGTTTGCGGGCGGGACCGTGTCGGACTTCTCTGGCTAAGACTCCTGCTCACACGTATGATGAGGTGTTGAGGAGGTGTAAGAAATATATCAATCTCGAGGAGATTGAGGCGGAGTTTGCCAAACTAGAATAGCTAGGTCGAGGGGAGTCGAGGAAGGAGAAAGCGGTGTCGCCTAAAAGGAAAACCTCGCCCAGGAGGGAGGGGCGAGCTAAGCAGGATCGAGGGCGAGAGGACAGGTGGATGGACCGACCCATCTCTGGAGGGAAGAGATTCCATGATTACACCCCATTGAACGCGAAGGTAGCTGAGGTTCTGATGGCCATGGAGAAAGGGATAGATGGGAAAGATGTGACGTGGCCAAGGTCAAGGTTCGAGGGGCCCACCCAACCGAAGTTGAGGAGATATTGCCGCTTCCACAAAGACTATGGCCATACTACTGAGGATTGTCGGCATCTCAAGGACGAGATTGAGCGCCTTATTCGAGCAGGGCATCTCAAGGAGTTTGTGTATCAGGATAAGGGGAGGAGGAAGGAGAAGAGAAGATGTCAGGAGGACTCGGTAGAGAGGAGCGAGGAAGATGATGATGAGGATGCACGATGTGGTCGATATGGTCAAAAAAGAGATGAGGGGAAGAGGAGGCGAGGAAGTAGGGAGCGGGAAAGAGAAGGAGATGAAGGCCAAGTAAAGAGAGGCACAATATATATGATTTCAGGAGGACCGACTGACGGGGACTCGAATAATGCAAGGAGAGGACTTGTTCGAGCAATGAAAAGGAAGAGGGAAGAGGTGAGTATCACGGCCCGGGTGCCGAAAATCAGTTTTCGGGCAGAGGATGCAGTGGGGGTGGTGGTGCCTCACAATGATGCCTTGGTGATAACCGTGGAGGTTGCAGGCTTTGATGTGAAAAGGATATTCATTGACACCAGGAGTTCGGTAGATGTGATGTTCTACGACTGTTTTGTGCAGATTAACAAGGAGCTGAATATGGAGCTGAAACCGGTGACCACGGCACTTTACGACTATGGGGGAGAAGTTATGCCGATGGGAGAGGTCAGTTTGCCCGTGGCATTGGGATCAGGAGAGTTGAGGAAGGTGCGCATGGTGAGATTTGTGGTTGTAGGGGCTGAGTCGTCCTATAACATCATCATGGGACGGACGAGCTTGAACGCATTCCAGGCGGTCGTATCCACGTACCACATGACGATAAAATATCCGGTGGGCGAAAACGTAGGGGAGATTGCCGGGGATCAGCTCGCTTCGAGAAGTTGCTACCAAATGACAGTAAGCAATAACAAACAATTGGCGAAGAAGCAGGCCGAGTCGAAGGGGGAGGAGGTTAATTGACCAGGAGGATCGAGGTTGAAGGAGGACAAGCAAAAAGTGGAGAAAGGTAAGGAGAAAATGGATATCCAACCTGGGGAAGAAGTTGAGGAGATTCAAATGATCGAGGGGTGTGAAGGGAGAAAGTTCAGGATCGGAAAGGATCTAGGATAGCCTATTCGGTCGAGGCTGATCCAGTTGGTTAGGGAGTTCGCTGATATTTTTGCCTATGCAGCAGAGGAGTTAACGGGAATAAGTGCGGAGGTGATCGAGCATCGGCTAAACATCGACCTCAGCGTGAGGCCGGTGAAACAGAAAAGAAGGCACCATGGGGCAGAGATGGACAAGATCATCGAGCAGGAGGTCGAGAAGCTGTTGGGAGCACGACATATTAAAGAGATCCCGTTCCCCGAATGGCTGTCAAACACGGTGATGGTGTCGAAGGTGGAAGGGAAGTGGAGGATGTGTATAGATTTGCGAGATTTGAACAAGGCATGCCCAAAGGATTTATATCCGCTTCCCAGGATCGACCAGTTGGTCGACTCCACAGTCGGGTGTGAGCTACTCAGTTTGATGGACGCATCCTAGGATTATCATCAGATCCCGCTGGCTCGAGAGGATTGGAAAAGGGTCAGCTTTGTAACAAGCCGTGGAACATACTGCTATGTGGTGATGCCATTCGGTCTAAAGAATGCGGGGGCGACATATCAGAGGTTGGTGGATAAAATTTTTAAGGATCAGTTGGGAAGGAACATGGAGGTATATGTAGATGATATGCTGGTAAAGAGCAAAGTGGAAATTGACCATGTGAACGACTTAAAAGAAACATTCATGACCCTCCGGAAGTATGGGATGAAGCTGAATCCCGCTAAGTGCTCGTTCGGGGTCCAATCTGGAAAATTTTTGGGCTACATGGTCACGAAGAGGGGGATCGAGGTTAACCCGGAGAAGGTGAGAGCGGTGATCGAGATGCAGCCCCCCACAAAGGTGAAGGAGGTGCAGATCTTAACTGGTCGAATAGCAGGCCTGAGCCGTTTTATTTCTAAGGTAGCTGAGAAAAGCGGGCCCCTATTGAAGACACTCAGGAAGAGCTCGAAATTCTAGTGGACAGAAGAAGCCCAGAAAGCATTCGAGGAGTTGAAGAGGATGTTGGTCAATCTACCACTATTGGCAAAACCGGCGCAAGGGGAGACTCGGTGTTATATATATTCATTGGTGAAACGGCAGTGAGCTCTGTGTTATTGCGGGAGGAAGGGACAGCCCAATTTCCGATCTATTACGTAAGTAAGGTGATGCAAGGGGCAGAGAGGAGGTACTCAGAGATTGAAAAAGGGGCCTTGGCAGTGGTGGTCACCGTAAGGAAGTTGAGACCATATTTCTTGGGACATAGAGTGAAGGTCCGAACGAACATGCCAATGGGAGAAACACTGGGTCGACCCTCCGTGTCAGGGCGGTTAGTCAAATGGGCGGTCGAGCTGAGTGAATACACAATTATCTATGAGCCAAGGAGGGCGATTAAAGCTCAAGCACTTGCTGACTTTATACAAGAGGGGACGAAGGAGAGCGAGGAGTCTGAAGGGGTGTGGCAAGTGTTTGCAGATGGTTCGGTGTCGAGGGCTGGAGGTGGCCTAGGCATCGTACTTATGTCGCCGAAAGGTGACAGCCTGGTGTTCGCAATCAAGGTGGCCTACCAGATATCAAATAATGAAGCGGAATACGAAGCGGTCATTAAGGGACTAAAACTGGCCTTAAGTGGCGGAGCTCGAGCAGTGCAGGTGCATTCAGACTCACAATTGATGGTGGGTCAATTCCAGGAAGGGTTTGAGGTCCGGGAAGAAAGGATGATGAAGTATGTGGAGGAGATAAAGAAGCTGCGGGGAGAGTTTGATTCTTTCGAATTAATCCAGATACCTAGAGGAGAAAATGGTCGAGCGGATCTGTTAGCTAAAATGGCACAAAGTCTGGTGGACTGCAAGAGCAGAAGTTTGACCTTGCTTCACATGGAGAAGAGTGTGGTCGAGAAGGAGGTGGTCGAGATAGAAGAAGTCGAGGATTGAAGGGCACCGATAATAAAAGAATTGAAGGAAGGAGCTGTTAAAGTGATAAGGAGATTTTTCGGGCACGGAGGGATTCTCTACAAAAGGTCACACGCAGGCCCCCACTTGCGATGTGTAACCGGAGAAGAGGGGCGATATGTGTTGAAGGAAATTCATGAGGGCTGCTGCAGTGACCACAACAAGGCGGGTTCCTTGGTAGCAAAGGCTCTAAGAGCAGGATATTTCTGGCCAACAATGAGAGAAGATGCCAAGGAGATGGTGCGGAAGTGTTTGCAATGCCAGAAACACGGCCCACTTATTCACCAGCCGGCCGAAGCCATGACAGCGATGAGTTCTCCCATCCCGTTCGCCCAATGGGGGATCGACCTGGTTGGGCCCATGCCCCAAGGAACCGGACAGAGGAAGTTCTTGATTGTCGCGGTCGATTACTTCACGAAGTGGGTGGAGGCTGAACCCCTGGCAAAAATCACGGAGGAGAAAGTGATACATTTTCTATATGATAACATATGTTGCAGGTTCGGAGTTCCTAAAGTGTTGGTGTCGGACAACGGGACCCAGTTCAATGGCAAGCAGATTCGGGCATGGTGCGAGGACATGAAAATTGATCAACATTTCGCTTCAGTCGCACACCCGCAGGCCAACGGGCAGGTCGAAGTGACCAACAGAATTATATTGAATGGTCTGAAAACAAGGTTGGAGAAAGCATCGGGAGCATGGGTGGATGAGCTTACTTCGGTGCTATGGGCGTACAGAACAACTCCCCGATCGACCACTGGGGAAACACCGTTTAGTATGGTATATGGCATGGAGGCTTTGTTGCCGATAGAGGTCGAGGTTCAGTCCCAAAGATCGAGCACATATGATCGAGAACAGAATGAACATCTAATGATGGCAGCGCTCGACACAATCGAAGAACTTCGAGAAAAGACAACAATCAGAGTCGAGGCGTACAAACAAAGGATGCGAGCAGCGCATGATAGAAAAGTGAAAACACGAAGATTCCAAGTGGGTGACTTGGTGTGGAAGAGAGTCGATGTGCTGAAACACGTCGGGAAATTAGAGCCAAACTGGGAAGGACCATACCTGGTCGAGAAGGTCCATGCTGGAGGGGCATACTCTTTAAAGGATGCTAAAGGAAGATCTCTAGCCAGGTCATGGAATGTGGCTAACTTAAAGAAATATTATGCTTAAAATTTTTTCTTCTTTTTTTTTTTACTCATTATCACCAATGTAACGACATGCTTTGCTCGATGATGAATGGAATGGTGTATTGAAGTTTCTACAATTTACTGTTTACCGAATTAACTTTACATAGTCGGAATCCCTGGATTAACCTTGATGACAGGCTGTATGTGAAAAATCCATCATGATTAAGGCCACGAGGCTGGATGGTCGTATGTAACGACCACCTCTTTGAAGGTGGGCATGCGTTCAAGGAAAAAATCCATCATGATTAAGGTCATGAGGTTGGATGGTCGTATGTAACGACCACTCTTTTGAGGGTGGGCATGCGTTTCAAAGGAAAAAATCCATCATGATTAAGGCCACGAGGCTAGATGGTCGTATGTAACGACCACCTCTTTGAAGGTGGGCATGCGTTCAAGGAAAAAATCCATCATGATTAAGGCCATGAGGCTGGATGGTTGTATGTAACGACCACTCCTTTGAGGGTGGGCATGCGTTTCAAAGGAAATAATCCATCATGATTAAGGCCACGAGGCTGGATGGTCGTATGTAACGACCACCTCTTTGAAGGTGGGCATACGTTTCAAAGGAAAAAATCCATCATGATTAAGGCCATGAGGCTGGATGGTCGTATGTAACGACCACTCCTTTGAGGGTGGGCATGCATTTAAAGGAAAAAATCCATCATGATTAAGGCCACGAGGCTGGATGGTCGTATGTAACGACCACCTCTTTGAAGGTGGGCATGCGTTCAAGGAAAAAATCTATCATGATTAAGGCCATGAGGCTGGATGGTCGTATGTAACGACCACCTCTTTGAAGGTGGGCATGTGTTTCAAAGGAAAAATTCCATCATGATTAAGGCCATGAGGCTAGATGGTCGTATGTAACGACCACCTCTTTGAAGGTGGGCATGCGTTTCAAAGGAAAAAATCCATCATGATTAAGGCCATGAGGCTGGATGGTCGTATGTAACGACCACTCCTTTGAGGGTGGGCATGCGTTTCAAAGGAAAAAATCCATCATGATTAAGGCCATGAGGCTGGATGGTCGTATATAACGACCACTCCTTTGAGGGTGGGCATGCGTTTCAAAGGAAAAAAATCCATCATGATTAAGGCCACGAGGCTGGATGGTCGTATGTAATGACCACCTCTTTGAAGGTGGGCATGCATTCAAGGAAAAAATCCATCATGATTAAGGCCATGAGGCTGGATGGTTGTATGTAACGACCACTCCTTTGAGGGTGGGCATGCGTTTCAAAGGAAAAAAATCCATCATGATTAAGGCCACGAGGCTGGATGGTCGTATGTAACGACCACCTCTTCGAAGGTGGGCATGCGTTCAAGGAAAAAATCCATCATGATTAAGGCCATGAGGCTGGATGGTCATATGTAACGACCACCTCTTTGAAGGTGGGCATGCGTTTCAAAGGAAAAAAAATC
>CACSLK010032525.1:12125566-12138249 GCA_902706635.1 Striga hermonthica | reverse complement strand
ACCAATCGCCATTTTAGAATCATGTGTTGTACGAAGCGTACATGCACAAGGAATTCCATGTGTGGTAGGCAATACACAGCCGCAGCGCCAGTAAACTTCATGGCTCAAGTCCCGCATCCTTGTTAGCTCATCGTTCAATAAATTCATACAGTAATGCGAGACTCTCAATATCAAGCACGCGAAAGTCAATCCCGTATATGCCGTACTCTTCCTAAGTCTAGAAGACTCAAGTGCTGTCCTGTTAATACATTACAAAACAAATTATAATATACTTATATAGTATAATATATTATACTTATATATAATATATTTGAGGAATGTACCTGATTTTAGTCAATTGAGACTCGATCTCCTTATCAATCTTATGCCACACTGTATCTAGCGCGCCAGTCGACGTGCGAAGCCACTGCTTCAACACAGAGTGGGCACTTTCCACCCTACAGGTAGTTGTGTTGCCAAAATGTGTTACTTGGTTCGTCCAGGCTTTCACAAACTTCTCCTTGTGGCATAGCCACGTCTGCTCGAGATATTGTACCACTTTTGAATCATTCCCGTATTTTGCATTCAATTGAGCTACGGCAGTGTCGTACTCATCCGACGTACTGGCATCCATAATCGACTTCCACCGACCGCGCAAGAACCTCTCAGATAAATTTTTATCTTTCCCAAACAAGTTGTACACTTTGTTTTCCACATCCTTGTTGATGTGCCACGTGCAGAGTAAGTGGGCAGATTGGGGAAAATGCCTCATAATAGGAGTCAATAAGCCCAACTCTCTGTCACTGACAACCGCATTAGGATGCACCTGAGCAGCGTCAAATATTAGTGAGACACGCAAAAAAAACCTCAAATTTTTTTTACCATATATCACAAAGTACGTTTATATACTAATTAAATTAATCATGTACTTCATATAAATTCTTACCGTATAGCCTATGAGAAGTCTCAACTTGTCGAGAACCCAATCATAACTGGCCTCTTTCTCGTCCTTCATGAGGGCATACGCAATTAAAAAGTTAGTGTTGCACGGCGTCATGCCAATCATCTCGACCAACGGCATCTTGTACCTGTGAAAATGAGACCAAAAGAAATAATTTATAATCACATTAAATCTAATCCAAAATACAAATTTAAATTAATACTAATAACATATCTATAAATTTAAAATACCTGTTGGTTTTGTACGTCGAATCTATGTCGACAAACCAATAATAAGTCCAGAATAGACTCATTGAATCAGGATGGGCCATGAATATGTGTGTCAGTGCATTTGTATTCGGATCGACATTTGTATAAACTATGTAGTTGCTGCTGTTTGCCAAATGTAGAAGTTGGGTAGGAACGTCCCTACCCTCAAAACTTTCCTTACGCAACCAGTCTCTATAGTTATATACATGTCGCCGATTAGCATGGTCGTGTGGATTTTTTTCATGGACGGCGGTCAAAATATTTGCTGGTGTCACATGCGCAGCAGTCATTTCACGAATAATTTTTTTGGATGACACGCTTATGCCGCTCGACTGTCGATGGCCCTCAGGATACACGGCAAATGAATGATTATGGTATCCCTTCGTTTCGTTTTGACTCGTGTGGATCATCCAGTATGTCGATCTGGCAACACGCTTTACTTGTATCTCAAAAGGGCACTGGCACGCTTTCGTTTTTGAACGTCTCGAAACAGCTTTATTCATATCTACGTTTTTGCCTCTATAACGTTCGCCTCGATCGCACTTCAAGATCTTCAGCCTTCCGGGTTTTTTGTGTTTCGAAATAGTCAAAAAGAAACCATTCAGAATTGTCGTACTTTTTGCATCCTTAATAGCCTCCACATCACTAATAAACAGCGTAGTTGTATTGAAAGCGGAACGGTAATCAACACCATCTCCTCCAAAATCTTCTAAAGACACCTGCAATGTATTTAATAATTTTAAAGCATTTAAAAATAATTAAAAAAAATAAAAAAAAAATAAAAAATAAAAAAAAAATGGTGTCCGGCCGGTCGGACCGGCCGGACCGGGTTACAACCGGTCGTCGTGGCCGGACACCAAGTGGCCGTACGACCGTTCGGTTAGTACAACGACCGGTCCGTACGGCCCACAATACCGCACGCAACTGGTGGTGTCCGGTCGAACCGGCCGGACGCGTGTTAAGCCGTCCGGTCCGGTCGGCCGGACACCACCGGTTGCGTGGCACTTTTCCGGCCAGACAGGAAAAAAAAATACCTCTGAGCTGCTGGACATTGTGCGAATGAGAAGGGCAAAAATGTGGACTTGCTTAGATTGGAGACACTTGGATCCCTACAGCGGGACGAGAAAACGGTGATAGCCACATGCCCGGGAACTGATTCCCTCATCATCGTCGTTGTTTGAAGAAAACTAAAGATAATTTTCGAAATTACCTGCAAATCAAAATTCGTACTATTACGTGATTTTAAAAGATGCTAATCGATACAATCGCTATGTGAGCCGAGCGGTTTAGTATTTATTCGATAAGTGCTTATTTATTTGTTTTATATCCGCTGCGTTTGACCCCGTGCGGTATAGTGAACCTAACAACGATAAGGCTTGAAAAGAATTTTGATATAATTTTTTATAGTTCGACTCGTTAAAACTCACGATTGGTTCATTAATGCTCTAACTTGCCTCATTAAGGCTGGAAAAAAAAATTATATAATTTTTTTTTATAGTTTAACTCGTTGAAACTCGAGATCGGTTCATTTAGGCTCTAACTCAGTCAATAAGGATAAACTAATCAAACTTGAACTTAATTTTTGGCTCGTTTAATTAACGAACCGAGTTTGACTCGATTCGTTAATGCTCAAGCACCTTAATCTCGAGCTCGGCCCTACTCGTTTATTGGCCTAATGAGAAATGAAGTGTTTTAACTGAGGATATCTTGGCTTTTCTCTGTTCATTTTGCTTCCCATGCCTTTTTTTTTTTTTTTTCTATTTGTGAGTTGGGTTAATGAGGGAGTGGCTTGTTGAGCCGTGTAGGGATTGATGAGTTCAATGCCCGTTTATACTTTTTCAGCTAGATTTACTTGGAATATGTATTCATGGAATCAATGGATTAAAAAATGTATACGTTAAAAGTTTTGAAAGGTCTTTCAACTTCCCAACTGAATTTAATGATATTTTCCATTAAAGATATATATAACAACAGCTTGTGGTCGTTCCGGAGTGGTTATCGGGCATGACTAGAAATCATGTGGGCTTTGCCCGCTCAGGTTCGAATCCTGCCGACCACTGGTTTTTTATTGTTTATTTTTTTTTAAAATAAAAATTTAAAACGACTCAAACTACAGTTCCAAATCTTTTTCCACCTCTCTCTATCTCCCGTGTTGGGAATTAGTAAATTGTATAATCTTTCTAGTTATAAAGGCTTACTCTACTGAAAAAGAAGTCACCGGAAAATAGAAGATTATTCATGGACAGTAATTTGAAGACATCGTACAAAACTTGGCAGCTAAAACCAGTTTGCTCGCACCCAGATTACAATCCAAAAACCAATACAAGGAAACAACTATAGCATGTCTGGGGGAAAATATGTAAGAACATATGTTGAAGCAAGAAGCTAGCATCTACTTTTCTTCTCCCCGCCTCGGGGAGCTCCATCTTCCGACTGCCTTTTAGATGCCGAAATCTGCGTATCTGACACTTTACGTCTGTTGACAAACTCCGAGAAAGACAGAATTTGTGGCCCCAATGTATCCCGAGCAACAGGGGATACGGATTTAATGCTACCGTGGGTTTCTTCTTCCTGCTCTACAGACATTTCTGGGCCCAAAAGAGAGGACTGCATAGTAATAACCTCGACTGAATTTTTAGCAATTGTATCAAGTTTAACTTTGAGCTCGTCAGGTGTTGCTTTCGACAGCCATCTAACTGTACTCGCCATCTGAGACAAATAAAACGACTTGCCACTTTTCTCGTACTTCTTATGGCATTCACTCTCGATTGTATCAGCACATGAACCAAAATCAATCCTGAACGATTTTTCACCAAACTGGACAAATTAGTATGGTATGTAGTGAAAGATTCGAAGGACTGAAAAATTTAGCCGACCATAGAAGAATTGGGTGAGAGGAAGCGTACTGTAAATTGGTGAACCGGGTCTGATATTGGTTCAATGTGTTTAGTAACCTCTGCTTACTGGACTTCCTCAGGTTTTCGGATATGGAGTTCCTGTCAGATTTGTTTAACTAACAAACAAACATAAAGTGTGCTCATTATTGTAGTAGCAAATGGAAACAAAAAAGGGAAAAGACAAAGGAAAAACAACACTGGGTCTGGAGTTTAGTGATAGAGTTAGGCAAATGCAGTTAGATGGAATAAAAGAACGTAAAGAACGAGTTTCAAGATGGAAATTCTTCTTTTGAGTATAATAGATTAAACAGAAAGAATGAAAATATTCAGATTTAATGGAGCTAATCAAACTTAGATTACATGATGAAAAGTACATAATAGGAATAGAATCCAAGGAACTGATAATTTAAGAGTGGAATTCGACAAGTTCATCGAAAGGTTATGGTTCTCACAATCTTATGATTATGTAATATACTTTCAACAAAAAGGATATGAACTGCAAAGCAGTTGTCCATAATGAAAGGATATGCATATTCTAGCTGCATGTACTCGCACGCTACCTATGTTTCAGTTAATGTTTTAAGAAATAATTTAAAAATATAATAACTCTGCTAATCCTACACGGAGAAAAAAAAATAGACAAAAACACACCTTCTTGTCTTGAATATTTGTAGTCCGGTAATAGTTCTCTTCTGCACGCTGCAATAACTCCATTCTCTCACTCATCTTTGGTTCTGAAGATTTACTTGTAAGTGCAACCCTTTTTGCTAACTCAACAGGCTCTGGAGTCAAATGATAGCATGTCATAAAGAAGCACAGTACGGACAACAAAGAAAAAAAGCAACCCCAAGCCATATCAATGAATACGAGACATTTACTATATTGTGCCCTTAGTATAATTACTGAAAAATATATCTCATAACTTGTATATACCATCAGAATCCGATAAATCTTCCTCAGATGCACTTTCTCCATCATCACGGTTCCAGAATTCCGAGAACTGCTCCTCACCATTGAAAGATGAAGCACTGCACAAAGATACATAAACTAATCAGTACACAAAAACAAATGGATGTTGTGGCCTAACATATAAAAAGAGAAAAAAAAAAGTTGTTTAATAAATAAAGAAATCAGTGATTATTCAACTTCATCATTGGAAATGAAGCAATGGTTCCTTCAGAAACTACTACTGCTAGTTAGGGAACACAACAAGATAAATCTATAACATGAATGGCTCCACCTGACAAAGTTATGACTAGCAACCCTTATTATCAGCAAGTAACATCCTGACGATGACAGGATATTTAGATTTCCCAGATTACAAACATCACTTGTGCAATGTGAATCATTCATCCTCTAAATAACCAGATTAAAATTCATGTGAAAGCTGTATCTTTACTCTCATTAATGTATATAACTGTGCTTCAAAGTTCACGTGTATAAATATATAAATCATCTTGTTTAACTATTTTTCACATCCTTCCGAATCCTCTATCACAAAAGTACTTTGACATATTAGAATTTCTTTTGCACCAATTTCAAGCATTCTAAACATGAATAGAGAAAAGATTCATTTGATGAAGTTTGAGAAGATACTACAGGTATGGAGCAGATATGTCAGGATTCAGATAGCTCATTTAAAATATCTTTCTAAAAAGCTGTGGGCCATATAATGTTTCACATCAACTCAACAACTCTTGCAAGTTGCAGCAGCTATAGGATCCTCCTTCTTCACATGACTGTTGCAAATCCCATCTTTCTCCAAGAAATTGTTTAGTTAGTGAGCCCTTTTTCAGTGAGATCAGGATAACATATATAAAAAGTCCCAAGGACAAATTTTCCCGAAACAAAGCAACCAATTAAATCAATGGGAGATTGCAGAAAAATAGCGGCAGAATAAAATCCCCCCATGGCAGCATGTGGCGGCACATAACTGCCATCCATAAAAAATTTCTAATGGCAGTTAGGTAGACATCCCCCACGCCATATCACCCTTGCGGATAATTAAAAACAATGAAAGCAACAATCCAAATGCCAAGCTATCTTAGAACAAACAACAGGGTAATGAAATAGACTAATTTAAATAAGGTATCCATGACCTGCTCATGTATATCCGAGATGACCCATTTCTATGCCGAATAGCAGTAGCACGTGTGAGATCCTCCAAATACTTTGAAACAACATTAGGATGTTTGCACGCGTCACATGATTTAGCGCAGAATGATGATGTTACCTGCCTCCAGACAGAAGAATGCCTAATATAAATATTCCATACATGCAAACTAATAATCAAAAGAATGGTGATCTAGCCCAATTGAAATACCTCTTCTCCAAAACTTTTGAGGATCTTTTTCCTTCGACAGCCAGACCCCTCACAATATTCAACCATCTAAATATGGTACACACAGGCTAAAAATTGATAGAAAGGCACATGTTTGCATTATTCTCGAGGAATGCACATATTTACCTCACGGAAATCGCTGAGGGGTTTTTTGGAGCACACATCCTCAGAGCTTGAAGATTGTGGCTTATTGTTAGCAGTCTTATTCAAAATGAATTCCTGCAATATGCATACAGAAATTTATAATTCACTCACTGTTAGCTAGTAAATTCTATTGCAAACGTAATTTCATAAGAGTAGATAATCAACCATTTTTCTACGATCGTCCACTCCATAGTACAACAGACTCTGAGAAGGCAATTGATCACGGCCAGCTCGACCTGACTCCTGGTAGAAGGACTCCATAGACTTGGGGATATTGAAATGGCAGACAACTCTAACATTCTTCCGATCAATACCCTGAAATAAGATACCACAGATTGAAACCTGCTTTTAGTTCTATGTAACCGATAGATTTTACATTTATACTTTGCAAAATGAAAGAACCGTTGCATACCATCCTGCAGAAAAACCACCATTTCAGAAGCTCAGAACGCAACAGGACAGCCCAGCGATTAATTCCCAAAACCAACAAACAACAAAATTATAAAGTCGGGAGTTAATTTCATTTGGATGACAAAGACAGAAAAAGCTTAACAAAAAATGTAAAGACATGTAGTTGATATTTTATATTCTAAATTGAACAATTTTCAATAGATTCAGCTGATGCTGATCAACGTAGTATGCTAGATTAACTAGAACTTGTAATGCACTTGTTAACTTCTATGATATGCAAGATTAACTAGGACAACTTTCAGAAATCGAAGTGATGTTCACGATCAGTTCAACTTCTGCACTCTTAAAGAAACCTGTTCCTGATCAACATACTCAGGGAAATCCACAAGAGAACTTATCAACTTCTACATGTCTGGCTCAGCAAAATGGAGTACAACCCAATCCTACCAATGAAACCATGACTTGACTAACTCGAAGAAAAAGGAGAAGAGGACATACCCAAAAGCTACAGTAGCCACAACTACTTGTGTTTTAGAGGATATCCAATCATCCAAGACAGAGCTCCTTAATTTACTGTTTAATCCTGCATGATATGCTAAAAGTGGGGAAACATAAATTCTGTTTGAAAAGTCTAACACGAGTAATGTGCTATTTTTTCAAAGTTGCTTCAGAATATTATTGAATTACCAGCACAAGATATTCCATGCTTGGATAAGTGCACGGCCAGTTCATCACAAGCTGCACGCTCAAGGCAGTAAATAATGGCACATATGTTTCCACAGGATTTAAGATAATTACAAATATCGGAATATGGATTATCCAACAAGTCTTTATAGCGAACTGCATGATAAAAAATGTAAAAATTAACTAAATATTTACACTGAAAAATCGACATAAAACGAATACATCATTGGACCGAACATCCTTGAGCATCACCGATGTCCTGAAACAAAAATCTGAAGTACACACACACACATCCATGAGCATCAATGATGCACTGAAATGGTTCTTATGAGAATAAATCCAATCGTAGGAAACAAAAGTAAATCTCAACCCCTCAATGATATCATGTGATAGTTAAAAAGTAAGTTCAAAATGGTCAACTTAAAGAAAAAATCTGAAATTCAATATTATGAGATGGCTACCTGGGAAGCAGTCAATTTGAGAAACTGGTGTTGTTTCTCCTTAATTATTGCTCGTTTGCAACTTTTTATGACTAGTTAACGAGTAATTTAGCGCTAATTATGGATTTACCCAAGAAAAACATTACTAGTTTCAGCGTTTAGTGCGTTTTTACAGAATTGAAATGCTACTATTGGCAAATATGATTCTCTGCCAATTTCCCAGACATTTTAACCTAGTAAAGAATTAATTTAGCGCTAATTATGGATTTACCGAAGAAAAGCATTACTACTTTCAGTGGTTTAGTGCGTTTTTAAAGAATTGAAATGCTACTATCGGCAAATATGATACGCTGCCAATTTCCCAGACATTTTAACCTACTAAAGAATTCCAATGTTTCATCTACAATGGATAAAAATCGTAAAGAGTAAAATATGAACATTTAAAAAATATTATTTTCTCCCTCAAAACTTGAATTTAAGAGTTTGGAAATGTAGTTGTAGGTGGAAACACAAGTACGCAGATTAAATGTATATGCTATTTTCGCCCGACGTAATGCTATTTGTCCCAACTATAGTGCTATATAAAATCAATACATCACTGTGTAATCTTACACGAGTTGGCGGAATTTAGTAAAGATTAAACATATGGATGTGCCAAGCCTACTCCTATAACTTACACTAGGGTTCTTTCCTACAAGAATCTACACCTATATACACTCGCAGATTTTCTTCTTTAGGTAAATGAAATTAAATAGTGACCATGATATGAAGAGTTATTGAGAGAGAGATGCTTAGGTAAATCGGATATCATAGGGAACTTACCTTCATAATATATATTTGGGCGGTTGAATGATGATTTCAGAACAAGTGGGTTCTGCAAACACAAGGATATTATCACATCCTCTTGGACTCTGCAGGAAGTATCAATTCAGTCTTATGGTCATTTTTTATAATCAATTTTTTTTTACTGGATATATCAAGAAAAATAAGCTCCATAAGTCATGATGAACATCGAGGGATGTTGTTTTTTATTAATTTCAAACAAATATTCAGATATATGTTAATTACAATTGAAGTCAGCATTCAAGAATGTATATGGAACTACCTTTCTGTTTAAGTCAAATTAAAAAAAGATATCGAGAATAACAGTGGATGTCATGAGCTAATTTAACAATTGAAGAACTTAAACTCAATAATACATGCCATAAACAGAATTGTTGATCATACTCACTTAGGAGCAGCTGTAGCTGTCAAAGCCAGAACTGGTATGCTGGGCAAGTGATTCTTTAGAAAAGAAAGCTTTCTGTAGCTTGGCCTAGAATATTAGGGCAATCCAAATATAGTTTAAAATTATTCAAACAGCTTTAGTAACAAAATTCAAGTGAACACAATAAAGAAAACGCACTTGTAACATAGATTGAGAAAGAGAAATATTTAAGTGGTAACAAGATACTTTACAGGACTTATGATTGAAGGAGAAATTGTAAAGTGTAATCAGGGGCAATAATTTTTTCATAAAAAATGTAGTAGAAGCCAGAATCTCATCGGAAATTCTCTGTTATTTTATCATGACACACCTGATAATGCATTTGTGTGCATATTCCATAACTTGAAACATCATATCTCTCAAGCATAAATCATAAATTTAATTGTCAGAGGTCAGCTGTAAAGTAAAATAAATCCAAAAGATTCCATAATTTTATATTTTTTTAGTTTATAGCTTATAAAATTATGAGACTGAATGGTTCTTGTTCCATGAATAGTAATATTACTGTGAATATCAGCACGCCAGCTACTTATTAAGACTACAAAAGAGTAAATGATAATTGTTCTAATACAGGCGAGAACCCAAGATTGATGATAGATATTCAAAGGGTATCAATATGTGACATAGAAGTTGAAGTTTGAGAGGCGACCTGAAATCATGTCCCCATGTTGACACACAGTGCGCCTAACAATAAGCAGAAGTGCAAGAAAAATCAATACCTTGATAAATAAAAATTTTACATTTACTATTCACTTAGATGCTCCTGTGCAACAACTAATCATAAATTCTATTAAAGCCAGTTCAATTTTTTACCTCATCAATTGCAATGAGATTGAGCAATCCTCTGCCATGAATCTTTCTCAGCTTTGCCATAAACCCTGATGTCGCAATGAGTTCTGGTGTAACATATAGCAGCCTCAAAGATGGCTTTCCCATATCAAGGTTTTCATAAACCTGAAACTCAACAAGATGTTTGTATCTCAATACAAATTGATTAAAGTAAACTTTGTCTATCAATTCGTTTTCTGATCATGATCTCAGAAGTAGCTTCCAAGTTTGAGCATCTTACAATTTCATAATAGGGTGTTGCTGAGAAACTTGATTAAAATAACAAGACAAATAGGCCTCTAACGACAGTATCACTTTAACATCAAAATGGGAAGAACAGTATGTCTATGCTGAATTTATTTCAAGCTGACCCAAGTTGGCTCTTGAAGCAATGCGCTTTTAAGCTCAAACTTATCATTAGAAACACTTGTTTTAGGCCACACAAGAAAACTAGACTAGCAAGTGAGCTTGACTAATTGACAATCCTATGTACCAAGCTCAAACATAAAAATTAGAATTGCAAGCGAGCTTAATTTTTAGATCTTCTTTTCCTCCACTCCTTGCAGCATAAGAATAAATATGTACTGATCTTACACGGACCTGCCTCAAAAAGTTTGTTAGACTGAAAGGTTAATGTGCATAAATTAATGAAATGAACATTAAAAGTAGTGACGCGTCTAAAATAATACTGCATGACCTTCGCTCACGAATAATTCTCCTTGCTTAAGCTGTCTAAATCACTTGTTACATTTAAAGGTGTACGATCAAACTTAATGCAATGCTGCCAATACTATTCCTACTTAATGAAATTACAATTCTAATTAATACCTCATTCTTAGCTTTAACAGTCAGGGTTGATGAGAGATATTCAGCAGCAATCCCTTTCTCTTTCAAAGCCGATACTTGATTTTCCTGGCAGGAGAAATATATTACTCACAATTAAATGGCCAGATGATTTCTGTTTATCATATACATAAACAACAAAAACATCAAAGGTGAACTATGCTTACCATAAGAGCTGAATGTCACAAAAAATTGTCGTACTAGGTGTCAGATCATGTCCTGGAATTCGCAAAGAGATAGGAATTTGTGCAGCATAAGCTTTCACAATGTCATAAGGTCAACAAAGACTGGTCATATTTACCGATTAGAGGACTAACAACGAGCACAATTCCCTGTTTTGCAAGAGCAGGAATCTGATAACACATCGACTTTCCTCCACCAGTTGGCATAAGACAGAAACAATCTCTCCCTGCATTGGGCATTGTTCAATAACTACAAAGACGCATGCTTATGGTCCGTGTTGACAAAAAAAAAAAAACAAAAAAAAAAAAACAAAATTGCTACATTACACTCCTCATAACCTTCAAAATCGGTCCTTAACAACATATGCATACATGCGCAAACACATATATATTTTCTTTGGATAAATCAAAATGAACAGAGACCTGACAGAACAGCTTCAATGGCTTCCAACTGCTTCCCACGGAAATCAGGATATCCAAAATGCCATCGCAAAAGCTTTACCAAAGCTTCCTTCTTGATCTCCTGCTTTTCCTTCCCGGGCACATTTTGCAAAGGCAGCGGTGATTTACTCATCGTTCTTAGGCTGAAACCCAGAAAATCAGTACATTCATGGTCGGATTTTAGCAATTTTGAAAAAAAAAAAAAAAATATCACATTAAAACAATTGAGCATAGTGAAATGAACATATATCCTCGTAACAATTAGATAACTAGAATATTTTCAGTTATAAATATTTTCTCTAAATTGAACAAGAGACAAGACTTCAATTTTATGCACGCCATTGCAATTAAGCAAGCAATAAATATGAATAGATGGAAACTGCAATGATAATATTCATGTAAACAACATACATAAACAAGGATAGAAAGGTTATATGTGAAGCGAATGAAAACGTAGAGAATGCGACAGCCTTATACCTTGAAGAATCAGGTTTTCGCCAAGAAGATAGGTGTTGACATCTAGACCGGCTCTTTTTCCCTCGTGTGTGGACTCGTGTAAGGCCTAATTTAATGTAAGGGTCCTTTATTTGGCCTGAAATAACTTCCATTTACTTAGGGCATCTACATCCCTTAACATTCATTCAATTACAATTTATTTTTTCTCATGTCATCTCCACATCATCTTTCCACTAATCATCTCTCCATTTAAACATACATTCACATTCAAACATTCATTTAAACACAAATATATGGGACTCATTACTCACTCATTCAATACTATTTTTATATTTTATTCTTAATAAAAAAAATATATATTTTTTTAATTAGAATACTTAATTTTAATTTGTGAAATACACTAAATATTATTATATTAAAAACAGAAATTAAGATTATAGAAAAAAATAATTGAAAAACTAAAACAAAAAGATAAAAAAACTAATTGAAAACAAAACAAAAATAATTAAATAATCAAGTGAAAACAAACAAAAAAAAAAGTGAATAAATAATTAGTTTAAA
>CACSLK010032525.1:12093726-12107679 GCA_902706635.1 Striga hermonthica | reverse complement strand
TATTCACCTTATTATGTACTGAGACAAGTTCATCTTAATTTTTAACATGTTCAACGAATTACGAAACATATTCATCTCATCATGCAACATGTTCAGTTTAGTATATGTAAAATGTTCATCTTATTATGTATGTAACGTATTCATCTTATTATAGAACATATTCATCTTATTATGTAACATGTTCATCCTAATATATGCAAAATATTCATCTTATTATATATCATATTTACCTTATTATGTATTGAGACAAGTTCATCTTAATTTTTAACATGTTCAACGAATTACGAAACATATTCATCTCATCATGCAACATGTTCAGTTTAGTATATGTAAAATGTTCATCTTATTATGTATGTAACGTATTCATCTTATTATAGAACATATTCATCTTATTATGTGATGTAACATGTTCATCTTAATTTTTAACATGTTGAATATATTTTGCACATATTGATCTTATTATATAACAAATTCATCGCATTATGTAACATGTTCAATGTATTATGCAACATATTCATCACATAATGCCAAATGTTCATCTTAGTATATGCAACATGTTCGGCTTATTATAGAAAAAATTCATCTTACTATGTGACATGTTAATCTAAAAATTTAACATGTTCAATGGAATATGCAATATAATTCTAAAGTTTCCATGGGATATAATAAACATATCACTATCCAGAACACACACCAAAAAAAATTACAGCATCATTCATTAATTTAGAAAGACAAAATAGAATAGTTTATACCGGTCACATCAACTACATAATAATCCTAAACACCAGCTGATATCCTCCTTGAAGCACAAATGAAAACGAACAACCTTCCATCAATCCATTACGTTCGCTGAATTGACGAGCATCCTCATGATAGATTAACCTTTTGCGACTGCATAGTCCCTTCAGACATTTCGTCAAACATCTATTGTGCTTCTTTATGAGAAACATAAATAATGAATTATCAATATTACCAAATACAAATTCACATTACAACATTATTCGTATCAATGTCTTATAACTCACGGATGCACAGCGAAATCATGGATGTGCATTACCGCATGATTGGACAGTAATCGAAATAAAGAAGAAGAAATTGAAAACAAAATTCACATGCTGTTGTTTTTCAAATATCGAATCAAAAAATGCAATTATGTACCTTCGTGTTATTCTTCAAATGTCAAATCTTAGAACGTCTTTTTTCCGATCATATCTTCGTGAGTGTTTTCTTGTTTGCAGAAGATCGTTCTAAATGAAATATTGGATTAATTGTTTGTTTATTTGAGATATATAATTATGTTTAGGTCATATGTTAATATTACAAAAGTTCAACACCTTTTAAGTAAATTTGTTTTTTTTCTTTTAAGTAAGGGCATTTTCGTATTTGCATTAAGCTTTTTTCGATTTATTTTTATATTTATTAAGAAAAGGACACATGGCGTTCATTTAAAAGATACCTGTTGTTAGGTAAGTACAAGCCAAAGTACAAGGGTACCTGACTGTAGAAAAGCCCTACAAAATATCAATAAAGTATTAAGAATAATATCTGAAATATTATTTGAGAATCAATTTTCAATTTGATGAAGTTTTATTGATTATTGGGTTAATGACGTATTTATTATTTAAAACAAATGAATTAAAGGTATTCTAAAGTAGAAAAAAATTGTAACGGTTTTGCATTAATGAGATTTGATAAGAAACAAAAAAGTCAAAGGTAATTTATTTAGGCTGGAAAATGATTGAGGTTTTATTAAATGTTTTATTTAATGCATCATCCAACAATTATATATATATAGATTAGGAATCATTATCTTTTATATTAATTAGAATAGTTGATAGACATGGGATAAAAATCAGTAATGACTACTTTATAGGAATACAAAACATATAATCGTCCTTTGGAAAATAGAATAAAAAGTAATCGTGCGAGGGGTAATTATCTCCAATTAGAACAAATAGCTACTCAAGAAATTAATCTAACACTTGCACAAGAATTCAAATAATCAATTAAGCACAACATCACATAATCATAAAAACACCAAAATCAAATAATCATTTAGAACAATAAATCACATAAGCACATAATTCACTTAAGAAAATAATTCACCTAATCACATAATTCAATTAGGAACATAATTCATATAATCTAATAATTCAATTAGGCAAATAACATAGACAAATAATCACGTAAGCAAATAATCAAATAACTAATTGAGCAATTATTTAAATAAACACTTAAGCAAATAAATCACAAACACACTTAACATATAGGACAATTAAATAAGACAACAACAAATAAGAAGAAATAAATAACAAGATTTACACTTAGTCGACCGATGCCAATGCCATGATTTAATAAAATAAAACGGGGCATTACACACGGCCCGAAGGCCGAGGGTTGCCGACCCCGACCTACCGGAGAGACGCCGAGACGAGCCCCAATCGTCGCTACGACTAACGCGACCAGAACCCTGTGCGACAATTCCGACAACACCATCCACACGACCGGTTCAATCGACCTGTTCCTTGCCATCCATTCGTGTGTTGTTCCCGGTCATCTCGAATCCACTAGCTTCAAAAAATTTTAAGTCGTAAGTTATCTACGTCAAACCTTTAGATCCACTGCGCATAGGTTTCGTTTGCTATTAAATTCGTAACTTGTACATAACGAGATCCTTATAGATCCCAACAGTGGCGAGCCATTGAGACCTTCCATACGTAGATATCATCATTAGAGCACAGTAGATCGAGAGTTGTATGGCCCATATTACCCCAGTTGCATCATTCTAGCATGTCGCCCAGACTACCCAGCCAGTTGCTGCAGCTCAGCCCTCTTCCGGCTCGAGCAGAGGAGGAACAACTATCAAGATCGCAAGAGGGGTAAGCGTCCAAATATGGCAGATGAGATGACCGTGCAGTAGCTCATAACGTCCAACCCATCCACCAGGTTCTAGCCAGACATCCTTGTTGTGGAGGTTGTGGTGGTTACCATGAAGCTGGAGGTTGCCTTGTGGCCAAAAAGACTTGCTTCAACTGCCAGAGGCAAGGGCATTTCTCCCATATGTGCCCTGAGCCGAAGTGGAAGGATCCATGACCATTCAAGCAGCTGCAGCATCAGCAGCCGAACCAACAGAGGACATGAGGCTAGGCCCAAGTTTATGCCGTGACCCATGATGAGTCTGCGACGAACATAGGTACCATGTTAGGAATGCTTTCTATATCCAATGTGCATGTTTTTGCATTGTGTGACACTAGGGCCACGCATTCCTTTGTTTCTTGGCGATGTTTGGAGGCGTTGGGAATCCAGAGTCTTAGTATGGTGACTCTCTCGAGGTTAGCCTAGCTTCGGGAAAGACGATCGCCACTAATACTATGGTGTCGGGTTTGAGATTTAGCATATGTGGAAGAAGCTTGGAGGCTGACACCTATATCATCAAGACGCGAGACTTCAGCGTGATCGTAGGCATGAACTGGCTTACTAAATATCGCGCAGATATCTGATGCTTGGAGTGAGAGGTGATCCTACATCTAGCCGATAGAGGACTTATCACATTCTACAGAGAAAAGTCGAGGACGGTGCCCCGAGTTATCTCTTTTTTGAAGACTATGCGGAGTTTGTCGAAGGGTAGCTGTCAAGGCTACTTGGTGAACATTGTTGACAATGAGTTGAAGAGCCGTCTCCAGAGAGTGTGTCCATCATATGTGAGTACATGGATATGTTTTCGGAGCAGTTGTGGAAAGGACCTCTAGACAGACAGGTCGAGTTCACCACTGATTTAGTCCCCGGCGTCAGTCCTGTTTTAAAGGCACCCTATCATTTGATGTCGAAGGAGCTGTAATTGCTCAAATCCCAAATCCAAGAGCTACTTAATCTCAGTTTCATCCGACCGAGTGTTTCGCCATGGGGAGTGACGATGTTGTTTGTGAAGAAGAAGGATGGATCCATGGGCATGTGTATCTATTACCGTGAGCCTAACAACCTCACGAGAAAAAACAAGTATCCCATGCCCCGCATTGAGGATCTATTCGATCAGTTGAGGGGAGCCAGTGGTTTTTCTAGGATTGATCTAAGGTCTGGTTATCGCCAGCTAAAGATTAGAGAGTCCAACATCTCGAAGACGGCGTTTTGGACTAGGTAGGTCACTACGAGTTTGTAGTGATGCCATTTGGGTTGAACAACGCCTCGCAAGTATTTATGGATCTAATGAACTAGGTTTTTCGTCCATACCTAGACAAATTTGTTATTGTGTTCATTGATGACATTTTGGTGTATTTGAGGGACGTCGAGCAGCACAAGAGGCATTTGAGGATTGTGCTGGAGACTCTTAGGAAGAAGAGGCTATTGTGAAATTCTCGAAGTGTGAGTTATGGCTCGATCGTGTCGCTTTCCATGGTCATATTGTGACAGCTAGAGAGATTGAGGTGGATCTGAGAACGATAGAGGCAGTTAAGAGTTTGGACACGCCAAAGAACACCAATGACATTGGTAGTTTTCTGTGCCTAGCTGGATACTATCGGAGATTCATCGAGGCTTTTTGAAGATAGCTCAATCGATGAGAAAACTGACGAAGAAGGCGAAAAGATTCATTTGGAGTCCCAAGTCTGATGCCAATTTTCGAGAGTTGAAGAGAAGACTGACTACAACACATGTGTTGACCATTTCGGATCTGACTTTGGAGTTCACCATCTATAGTGATGCTTCGAAGTTAGGTTTGAGTTGTGTGTTGATGTAGCAAGGGAAATTTGTGGCTTACGCATTGAGTAAGTTGAAGCCTCACAAGGCAAATTACCTCACCCACGACTTGGAGTTAGCCAGTGGTTCACGCTTTGAAGATCTGGTGGCACTACCTTTACGGGGGGAATTGCGGGATATTTATCGACACAAGAGTCTGAAGTGCATTCTTACTCATAAAGAACTCAATATTCGACAACGGCAATGGTTAGAACTCATCAAGGACTACGACTGTACGATTAGCTACCATCCGAAAAAGCTAACGTGATCGCCGATGCCCTTAGTCAGAGAAGTCGAGGCGAGTTGACTAGTATGATTACCCAATAGAAGGTGTTAGTTCGATAGTTCCGACGGCTAGAGATTGAGATCGTGGAGTCGACTTTGATGGCCAAAGGTGTTTTGACGGCTTTGGTTGTGGGGACAACTCTTCGGGAGAGGTTAGTAGTCGAGAAACCGAATGACTGTTTTCCTGCGAAGGATGAGAGAGTTCATGGAGGCCGGCAGAGTTGGTGGATTTTAACTCTCATCTGATGGAGCCTTAGTCTTCAAAGGAAGGCTTTGTATTCTAAATGTGTGGGACTCGTGAAGGGAGATTTTGTGAGAGGCTCATAGTGCACCGTACACCGTCCATCCTGGGAGTACGAAGATGTACCAGGACTTGAAGATAACCTTCTAGTGGAGAGGAATGAAATAGAACGTGGCGAGGTTCATGGATCGTTGTTTGGTGTGTCACCAAGTGAAGGCGGATCACCAAAGACCGTCTGTCTTACTTCGTCCACTCGAGATTCCCCAGTGGAAATGGAAGCATGTCACGATGGACTTCGTAGTAGGTCTACTGAGATTGAGGTTAAGAAATGATTCTATCTGGGTGATTGTAAATCGGTTGACCAAATCAGCCTATTTTATGCTTGTGAGGACAACGATGATGATTGATGAGTACGCCCAATGATGCATCAAGGATATAGTTAGACTCCATGGAGTGTCTGCTTTGATTGTGTCTGATCGAGTCACAAATTTCACCGGACATTACTAGAGGAGTTTGGGGTTGAGGTTGGAGTTTAACACTGCTTACCATCCTCAAACTGATAAACAGTCGGAGCATACGATTCAGACACTAGTGGACCTAAAGAGGTCTTGTGTACTGGATAGGAGTGCTACTTGGGAGGAGTTCTTGTCGTTGGTTGAGTTAGCCTATAACAATAGTTATCACGCGCCGATCCAGAATGCATCGTACGAGGCATTGTACGAAAGGATGTTTAAATCCCTTTGTATTGGGATGAGGTTGGCGAGAAGAAGGTTCTGGGTGTGGAGTATATTAGGAAGATTTCAGAGCAGGTGGATGAGATCCGGAAGAGGATTAAAGCCGCCCAGGATAGACAGAAGTCCTATGCGGACAAGCACATGAAGGACTTGCAGTTTGAGGCAGGTGATCATGTCTTCCTGAAGGTCGCACCAATGAGGGGTGTGGTTCATTTCGGGAAGAGGGAGAAGCTTTAGCCACATTTATCGGGCCATTTGAGATACTTGACTGAGTCATCAACTTAGCTTATCGGTTGGCTTTACCACCTGAGTTGTTGGGAGTGCATGACATATTCCATGTCTCGATGTTGCGAAGCTACGTGCATAACCCCGAGCACATGGTGAACTTTGACGAGTTGCAAGTCAAGCGAGACCTTACTTATGAATGGGTACCGATTACCGTACTAGATTAGAAAGTTCATCAGCTGAGGAATCGGGCGATTGATCTCGTCAAACTGCAGTAGATCCGACGTGGCGAGGTCGAGGCGACTTAGGAGAGTGAGGCCGATATTTGGAGGAAGTATCCGAACATTATGTTTTGAGTTTTCCCTTTTGTACTCTGTTGTACCATGATATTCCTCTTTTGATTTTGATTTTTGTATTTCCAGAGACAAAAATCTTTTTAGGAGGGTAGATTATTTAGTGCCCCGTTTTATATGATATTCCATGTTTTATTTATCTATTTACTTGCTTTTATCTTATTGATTGCTTTTATTTCATCATTTTATTCACTTTCTTTTATACTATTAATTGCTTTCGCTTCATTATATTATTGCCTGCTATTGATTATTATCAATTCCCTTGTGATAGTATTATTATGTGATTGCTTTGTATGATTTGAAATTTATTTCTCGTGTTATTATGTGAATGATTTATTTTCATTTCATGTGTATGGCTTAGTTTAACTAAATTTATTTTATTAGTTTATCGCATAGAGTAATTTTGAGCCCTTTTCAGTATTTTCTTGAACATTGGGCTTCACCTTGTTAACCCCAATTCCGGACCAATTTGGAGTCCATAAACTGAGCCCAAATTCTTGACCAATTCGGCCCTTTTCACCAAGTGCATGATCAATATAGCATGAAAACTTAAGGAGCTTAGGGTCTATCCTTTGATAGAGAATTGAGAACTCAAACCAGAACTCTTGTCTGAACTCTAGTTCAGTTAAGTCCGAGAACTCTAGATTAAGTCAGAATTCTAGCCAAGTTAAGTTAAATTTTGGCGATTCGCCATGAAATTTTTGAAATATCACATAACTAACGTTCTATCAGCCATTTTGCTCAACTATTCTTCTAGTCCTTTCAATTGGCCATTCAGATGTCGCCTCGCAGATCTTAGATCTCACTAGTCGATCCAGGACCCAATCAGGCGAAGGTCATCGATCGCTCAGTTCCGCGACTTTCAGCTTGCGACCTTCACTGGTCAGGGCGACCCGAGGCTAGTAAATAATTGTATTGTAAATATTTGTTACATATAAATAATTGTATTGGAATTTTCATTCAAATTTCTCTTTGCTAAATAAATGTTTCAACTACACCTATTACCATGAAATAAATATTGTTAATTTCTATGTATTATTTACCATTCAAACAATATCTTAATTATTTGCTACAAGTATTTACTTATTTTAGTCATAATTAGTTATTGTGATATGCATTCAATTTTCCATTAAATATATTTTTGCTTTGTGAGTGACATAATTTTATTGTTGTAAATAATATTTGATATTATACATAAATTTTTATTATGAATTCTCATTTCAATTAATATCTCATTTATTATTTGTCTCTCTTCTTGTTTGTGAGTATGAGTTTCTTTCCTTATATATTATATTTTTTCCTTATAAAAACAAATTATTAATCTCATTTAATTAACCAATAAAATATATTTAAAGTAATTTTCTTTTATCTAAAATCATCTTTTTTACATTAGGAAAATCAAACACAATATTAATTTTTTTGGTTAAGGTAATTATCAGGTGAACATCAAACACAATATTCGATTTTGGAACATCAAACATAATATTAATTTTTTATGTACAATCATTTTTTTAACTGTACTTTAAGGTGATTAACTTTTTTATATAAAAAAGTACCAATAGTTTGCCACTTGATAAAAATAACAATGCTTATTATTGTTTATATTTCTCAAATATGTAAATTTCGGTACAAGAATTCAGTATTATGGTTAATAAGAAATTGCAAATTTACACAACCAAATTTCATATATTTTTTTCACAAAAAAAAAAGAAAAAATATAAAAACAGAGAGGCAGAGAGAAATATACTATAAAGGTATCTTTGAATAAGTAATGTAACTTATTTGACTAAAAGGGCTAAAATTTATAAAAGAAGTTAAATAAAAAGTGTCATCTACGGGTATTGCGTATTACCATCCATATCCATATGAAATGTATTTCGAATATGGAAAAAAAAAGAACAGGACAACTAAGAACCGAACATAACATCAAATTTTGATTGTATTACGTGTAAAAAAATACATAGATATTTCAGACTAATAATAAAACTAATGGAAATGACAAGATAAATTGAAAGAGTTAGAGGATTTCAGAGAGGTGCAACTCATGTCTTTAATTGTGAATCTGAAAGAAAATTTATATTGATTTTGGTCTGAATTGTTTGACCAAAAAAATTCAAAATTTGTTTAATTTTTTTTAGTTGGTATAACTTATTTATTTTTGTCAAAATACTGAAGAGGCAATCTGTACGATGTGAATAAACTTTCTGCCATCATTTTATTTTTTTTATTGGTCCATAATTATACAATTATATTCTCTCTGATGGGAGCATCTGATTCTCCCTGATGGGAGCATTTCTACTTCCTTTTCTGCATTCTTCTTGATTTTCAATCATTTCTTGTTGCTGCTGGGAGCGAAAGTCAAAGTTTGATTACCTATTGTATAATTGTTTTTGTATTGTTGGATGGGGATACGAGAGGTTAGGGCTTTTCTAAGAGTTGGAGATTTTTCTATCAGAATTCAGATGGGGGAAGCAGGAGAAGTAGGGAAGGATGAGAAACTGGCCCAAAAGCTCAACAACATCTCACTGTCAGAGAATGAAGCCAATCTCATCGACATAGAACATAAGGACATCAAAATAAGTGCGAATGAATGTCACATGAGTCTTTTTGGGAAGATTATTGGGGTTAGAAAAGCTACCTGGATTGGTGTCCAAAGAACCATGAGTTATATCTGGAAGCTCAAACAACCAATGGAGGTAAAGGATCTTGGCTTCAACTTTTTCAGTTCATTTTCCAGAACAAGGAAGATTTAAAAAAGTGATCAGTGGCACCAGCTGGATTTTTGAAAATCAATATCTTCTCCTTGAATGGCAAGATGATATCTCTAGTAATCATGAGGGATTTTCAGAATTCCAGATGTGGGTTCAAGCCATTAATGTACCTTTAAATGGTTAAGTACTAGTGTTGGTTTCAAGGTTGGGAGTGTATTCAAAGAAGTCAAGATGCTAGTTACTTCAAGTAATCATGGAGGAGGAATTCTAAGGTTACTTGTTAAAGTAGACTTAAAAGAAGCCCTGCCCAGGTGTGCTTTTATAAGGTTGGGAGACCAGATTGTCAAAGTTAGCTTTCTTTATGAAAAATTGGTTAATCTTTGTCATTACTGTGGCTTTATAGGACATTTAGATAGGGAATGTTCCAGAAGGTTAGAAGATATCAAGAAATACTCAGTCAAAGATGGCCAATATGGAGATTGGATGAAAACAACAGAGAATACTAATTGGATCACAGTTAGCAACTCAGGATCCAAACATGCTCCAAATTCTGGTAAATCAACCACACCAGTTGCAGATTCTCGGCCACAAGCATCATCCAGCCACACATTTGACAGACATCAGATAACTCCAATCTCAAATGCACATTCCACACAAATGGGAGCAGACACAGTTGCTTCTAACTCCATGAAAGAAGACTCCATTCGCAACACATCAATCATCCAGGAGCATCCTCAACCAGTTGAAGATAGCATAGCAATAGTTGAGGAGGATCATATTAATGTGGAGGAGAATTTCCACAGAAACATGGAGATTGAAACAATTCCAGCTCTAAATCCAAGGATCTCAAATCAAATATCTAAAGAGAGAGACATAGAAATCAATGCTAGTGTTGTTAGAACTTGGATGAGAGCCAACACAAAAATGGGCAAACTCCAAAGGCAAGAAGCATTGCCAGTTACACTTACAAAACCTTCAGGAGGTAAAAGGTCAAGAATTCACTCTGAACCAGAGGAACAAGAAATAGAAAATCAGGTTAGAGAAGACAACCAAAAAGAAAAGCAAGATGAATCAAGATCAGGTGGGGGTGGCCAGCCTTGAATGCTAGCTACAGAGGGTTGGGTGGGCCCTCTCCAGTTTCTCAAATCAGAGAGATTATAAAATCTCACCACCCTGTTATTGTCTTTCTATTAGAAACAAATAAAAAAAAACCAAATCCTTTGTTAATACAGTCAGTAGGAAACTTGGTTTTGAAGGCACAGCAGTAATTGTGGATCCTCCAAAGTGGTGGTTTGTTATTACTTTGGAGCTCCTCAGTCACTATGCATCAAATTATCAGTCAGGAGTTCTCTATTGTTTTCCAATATCAACTCCCCAATTCAGATATTTAATGGGGTATCTTTGTCTACTTAAGCACTTGCATAATTCAAAGATCTGAACAATGGCAATTATTGGAGACTTTACAACCTTCTTGGATAGAAAAATGGTTCACAAATGGAGATTGGAATGCTATTTGTTCCACTGAGGAAAAGACTGGGGGCACAATCAAGCACAGTGGGAGCTTTACAGGGTTTAATAACATCATCAACCACATGGATATGGAAGAAATCCAAATGGTTGGATATCAATTCACTTGGTGGAATAAACAGAATATTATGGGATAAATGATTGAAGAAAAGCTGGACAGAGCTTTTGGATCTATGGAATGGCCTCAGACTTATCCAATGTTTCTAATAGCGTGACATAGCGCGCTATATAGCGTGAAATAGCGCGTTTCAGGCAAAAACGCGCTATAGCGCACCAAAAATCGCGCAGTTTCCCTAAAGCGTACGCTTTTGATGACGTGGCATGCCTTTTACCGAATAAAATACACTAAATGTGCAATATTGCACGCTATCTACAAATACCCAGCTTTAGTTTTATAAAGCAAAAAAAAAAAAAATAAAGAATTAAAGATGAATTAAGTCAGCGAAAAGTTTTTTGCTCTTCATCTCTGTGCCGAAAATAGAAACCCTCATTTTATAACTCTTCTGCTCTTCATCATCTCATTCCACCGCGTCCACTGCAATTCCACGGCTCAACGCCTCCACCACATCCCAGCGAGATCGTGAACTCCGTCGTTTCTGCGACTCCACGCCTTCTCACGCATCCAATTCGGTGAGAGTTGAGCAGAAACTCCATCGTTGCCACTTCAGTTCCCTGTTCTTCGACTCTGCTACCTCCAAAGTCCCGTCTCCTCGGCTCTCGGTACCCTACATCCCGAGCTCGGCCACTCCTTTGCTCTCAACTCCGAAGATAACCTTTTTTTTTCTTAAGATTTTGAATCCTCTTCTTCAATCAGGTTTAGAGTTTTTGTTTAATTGGCAAGATTATTTATTAATTGATAGAGCTATTCACATCTGATTGACTGATTCTTGATAAATTGCACATACAAGTAATTAAATTTATTGTTTGATTCTTGATTTTTGTAAACAGAAGGAATGATTAATTGATAGATAACAAAATTTATATATTGACAATGAATGATAATACTGGGATGATTAAATCAAGAATCAGGGCAATCTGATAGTTGAATCAAAAGGGGCCATATCATTTGGTATTTTTAGGTAGCTTTAGTTTAACAAGATTATAGGTTTGTCATGTTATGTTGTAATATCCCACTCAGTTATTAATAAAAGTAATTATTTTAGTTCTGAGTTTGAACTATTTACTTTTATTAATAATGTTCGTTCCTAGTTCTGAGTCCAGTTATTAAGTTATAAGTTTCACTTTAAGTCGAAAATATCCTCAATTATTATATTCAGTAATCGAGCCAGTTTCAGTAATTAATTCTTGTCTGTTTATTTTTAGAAATGGACATTATAAGTCGGGATTAATTATTCCAAGTTAATGGATTTATCGAAATCGAGAATATTTTGAGAAATTTTCCAAGTTGATTTGTAACCGTTCGTTTTAAGTCCGAATACGGTTCCATGAATTTGGTTATTTTTAATATTTCCAAGATCATATATTAATATTAGTTTTTTTAGAGTTATATATTCATGCCAATTGAGCAATAATGTTGAGAAAATTTAATGAGAATAGTCATCACTTTACAAAAATATTTTTTATAAGTGTGTTTTTTTAGATGAAATAGGGTCATTAGAATTGTTTTTTTTTTTTTTTTTATCAGCCATCATTACGCTATATTATTTTCTCAGCATGAATCATGTTCTCTTGTTATTTAGTATGCTATTATTTTATTGAAGTATGTTTTAAAAAAAAAATTCTCAAAGCATTTTAGGTGAAATGGTTAGTACATTATTGGAGATTATTTTTTTTAAAACTCAAAGGAAGCAATCATTCGGTCATATAATATCAAGGCCGAAGCATCTTAGCATTGAAATTGATTTTTTTTTTTTAACAATTTTTTTAAAGTATGGTTCCATTGATTAATTCATTGGTATTATATTAGGAGTAGTTGTGAGTTATTAAAGCAATAATTTGAGCTGAAAGATCAGCTCATGTTACTCACGCATAATACAACTTATAGTAGATGAGATAAATAATATTTTTTTTTATGATATTTAATTGAATTTTGGTGAAATTTGTTCCCTAAATTTTCCTATAAATAGGAGCATTCTTCAATGTTAGTATTACACCTCAAAAATTCAGAATTTATGTTATAAGAGAGAAATAGTGAGAATCGAGTATTTAAGAGAAAAACCGAGCAATTTCGAGAAGTGTTTGGAGCAAGTGTCTTTTCTTAAGAGTAGAAGAGGTATGTCTTCAAACTTTAATATCATCAAGTATAGCTAAGAATTATAAGTATTTATATGTGTTTTTGATATGTTATCATGTTAGAAATTATAAATTTGATATATATAAATATATATAATAAGATTATAAAGTAAGATTATTTGAAGTTTATGTTGCAGCTGCCTATGTTTGTTCGTTTTTGACCAAGCTATTAAATTCTAAAAATTATGAAAATTTTTATATGAGATCATCATTATGTTAAGGGTATTACTAGAAATTTTTAGATTAATTGAAGTTAAAATGAATTTTATAAAAATCATTGATTAAGGTGTTGTCCAGTGAAAAATCTGTGTAGTAATGATGACTTGTGATATAAAATTACCCTATCTATTGATATTATTTTGAGTTGAGAATTTTATGGTCAATTCATATATTAGTTAATGTCTTTCAGTTTAAATTTTATATTTATTGGAGTTGTTTAGCATGCTATAGAAATAATGAACATAAGTGAGTAAATCTCGAATTTCAACAAGAGAAGCATTATTTGGAAATTCATATCTTACTTTATGGTTATTATTTTTATGAGAAAATTTACAGGATATTTTTTTTATTTAGTTGAGACTTATGATTTAAAGTTTTAAGATTTTTAGATAATTGAAGCATGAGAAATAGATTTTTTTTTTCAAAGACAAGTATGATAGCAAATTGAATATTTTGTTATATTGTCAACTTTTAAATAATATATCTAAATATATGAGTATTATTTTAAAGTGAAATTTTTATGGTAACTTTATATATATGTTGAGAATACATATGTTAAAGTGAAACTTAAAATGAGTTGAATGGAGTAATTACTAAAATTATAGATAAAGCATGTTAATATGAATTTAGTATGAAATTTCTCATTATAATAATTAATGTGAAATTTTGAAGAG